>APFE031509002.1:0-28572 GCA_000404065.3 Pinus taeda | reverse complement strand
TATATGGGGTACAATAGTAACAATATGGGCACTATGTGGGTACATCAATATAATAAGTGGGTTGTACTAATAACAATAAGGGTTACACTAGTAGTATAGGGGCCTAACAGAGACAATGTTAATTTTTTATTCTTCATGTCTCTATCTATTCTCATACCAAGGATTTTTTTTGCAGCACCAAAATCCTTCATTTCAAATGAATTTGCCAATTTTCTTTTGAGCACGTTTATTTCCTGCATGTTAGAACCTACAGCAAGCATGTCATCTACATACAATAACAATATAATATCACTTCCATCATTTAGTCTTTTGAGATAAACACAATGATCAGAGTGACATATAGTATAATCTTGTTCACACATAACCCTATTAAATTTTAGATACTGCTGCCTTGGAGCCTATTTTAAGCCATACAACCTCTTCTTCAACCTGCACACAAGTTTCTCCTTCCCTTTGACCTCATATCCTTGTGGCTGCTGCATATAAATCTCTTCCTCCAAATCCCATGGAGAAAGGTTGTATTTGCATCTAACTTCTCAAGATGCAAATCTTCAGCTGCTACTAGACTTAAAATAGTTCTGATTGAAGTCATTTTAACAACAGGAGAAAATATCTCATCAAAGTCTATAGCCTTTTTCTGTGCAAACCCCTTTACCACAAGTCTATCTTTATACCTTTTTCTACCTCCATCTTCTTCCTTCAACCTGTAAACCCATTTATTCTGCAATGTTGTTTTACCTGCAGGAAACTTGACTAAGTCCCAAGTCTGGTTATGTGCTAAGGAGTCCATCTTTTCTTTCATGGCTTGCTCCCACTTCTTCCTGGTTTCTACCTGCACTACTTCTTCATAACATTCTAGTTCACAAGAATCAGTGAACAATACATAATATAATGAAGGAGAGTATTGTTCAGGGGGTCTACTTATCCTGGTAGATCTTATAACACCACTTTCAGGTGTTTGAGGTGCTTGTTGTTGTTGTTGTTGTTGTGGTTGTTGTTGTTGTTCTGGATGTCGATCATTATGATTTTCAAGTACCTTCACTTTTGTTGTGATCTCATCAAGCATCGTGTATTCTCTGTTTTATTTTTCATGTTTCTTTTCCTGCATCTGATCCTTATACAAAACCTTTTCATTGAATATGACATCTTTTCTCCTAATGATTTTGTGTTTTTCATAATCATAAAAGCAATAACCAAAATCATTGACACTGTATCCAATAAATGTACATTTCTTTGATTTTGCCTCAAGCTTTGTTCTATTTTCTTTATTAATGTGGACAAAGGCTTCACAACAAAAAGTCTTTAAAAATGAGTAGTTTACCTTTTTACCTGTCCATGCCTCCTCTGGAATAAGATAAGATAAACAGCAATATCTACAACATCTTCCCAAAATTGTAAAGGAAATCATGCATGCAATCTCATGCACCTTCCATGCTCCATGATTGTCCTATTCATCCTTTCTGACACACCATTTTCTTGTGGTGTTCCTGGAATTGTCTTCTCTTTACGAATTTCATTCTCTGAATAGTATCTATCAAACTCTTTGTTGTAATATTCACCTCCATTATTTGATTTGAGACACTTCAACCTTTTTCCTATCTCATTTTCAACCAAATCTTTCCATTCCTTGAAAGTATCAAATACGTCATATTTATTTTGAATACAATAAATCCAAGTTTTTTTGGTTGCATCGTCAATAAAAGTAACATAATAGCGAGAGCCACCAAGAGATGATAGTTGAGCAGGTCCCCATACATTTGTATGCACAAGCTCTTGCTTTTCTTTTCTTTCCCAACTCTGAGGAATCTGACTCTTTTCTGTTTTCCATAAACACAATTCTAACAGAATTTTAAATCAACATGCTTCAAACCTGGAAACAAATTTCTTAAGTGAAGAATCTGCATCCCCTTCTCACTCATGTTCCCAAGCCTATGATGCCACAATGACGTATATTCTCCTATAGAGGTTAAATCATTAACATAATTATAAATACCATTGCATAAATACAATGTACCAACCTTTTCTCCTTTTTTTATTACCAGGGATCCTTTTGTGACCTTCTAGGTTTTATCTGTAAAAGTAGTCACACAGCCAGCCTTCACCTCCCAACTGCCCTATTGAATTAGACTTTTATTCAGATCTCGAACATGACTTACCTCCTTCAATAGCCATCAATTTCCATTCTATTGTTTTATGAAAATTTTACCCATTCCAATGATTTTACAGGGTTTATCATCACCCAATCGAACCATTCCAAAATCTCCTTGAACATAATCATGAAAATGTTTCCTATTAGGTGTGGCATGGAATGAGGCCCCTGAATCTACCACACAGGCATCAATAATATTTTCTAATGAAATAATCAAATCATCTTGCAACACATCACCTGTCACATTCACTTCATGATTGTTTTCTTGTTGCACATCTCCTTATTTTCCCTTCCGAGACTTGCAGTCTTTCTTCGTGTGTCCTTTCTTCCCCCATTTCCAGCACACTATCCCCGATCTAGAATTGGATCTACCTTTCCTTGACTTACTGTGATATCCTAGGTTCTTTCCTCTTTCCATTTTTCTTCCCCTAGTCTCTGCGGTCAAAGCATTACCTGATGTCTCACTGGAGCTTTTCTGTCGCATTTCCTCACTAAGGATTGCACTGGCAACATCATCAAAATTTAAAGTACTAGATCTAGAGACAGATTTACTAATGGCCATAACTAAACCATTCCAATTTTTTGGCAATGAGCATAGAAATAACAGAGCCCTAACTTCATCATCAAAAGCTACCCCTACAGAACTTAACTGACTGGTGACTGTATTAAATTCATTTAAATGATTAGCAACAAATCCACTTTTTGACATCTTCATATTAAATAAATGCTTCATAATAAATACCTTATTTGACGCCGAGGGTTTTTCATATAGTTTGGCCAATGCTTTCATTAAACCCTCTGTTATCGTTTCCTTTGAAATATTAAACGCTACCGACATCGCTAGGCACAGCGGTATTGTTCCAAGTGCCTTTCTATCGAGAATATCCCATTTTGTATTTGTCATACTCGTCGGCTTCTTTGTCTTTCCACTCAATGATAGGTACAGATCTTTTTGATACAGATAATCTTCCATCTGCATCTTCCATAGCTGGTATTTTTGTCCATTAAATTTTTCGACCCTAAACCTACCATCTTCCGCCATTGCTCCCACTCGAACCAAGAACCCTTCTCTCCTACGAGTTTACCAGCCAAATAGACTTTCGATTCTGATACCAGTTGTTAGAAAAATATATATTACAAAGCAATGGAACACACAAAATATATTGCAGAAATATAAACACATAAAACACATAAAACAAGAGAGACATAGATATACATGGTTCACCCAATTTGGGCTAAGTCCCTGGAGAAACAGTGAGTCCTTCCTTTTATATTATCCAACAAACTGAAGAGATACAACCTACAGCAGATCCGTTATAATTCCCTCTTCGCTCTCACACAATCTCCTCTCTCTTTTGCATTCAGAATACAGATCTACATAGACACAATACAATTCCCTCATATATAGTGAGGGGTTTCCTTCTAGGGAAAAAAACTCTAAATTAAACATAACTTATACCGTCAGATATCTTCCTAATGAATGGCCCAGATTGACTATGAAATTACAACATTTTACAAGGCAATTTTACATCTATTCCGCCCCCCTTGGACTACCCTTGCAGCGCAAATATTATGGGAGGCGTTGCCGCCACATTTAGAACTGGGGTCCAATGCGGTGATACCTCTGAATAAAGAAGATAATCAGGCTCCACACCCAATAGATGCTTTCAAGAAATTGAAAGCTTTGGTTGAAAATGAGACAAGAAAAAGGTTGAAGTGTCTCATATCAGAGAATGGAGGTGAATATTGCAGCAAATATTTTGATAAGTATTGTTCATAGAATGGAATTCGCAGAGAGAAGATAGTTCCAGGAACACCACGAGAAAATGGTATGTCATAAAGGATGAACAGGAAAATCATGGAGCCTGCAATGTGCATGAGATTGCATGCAGGATTTCCCTTGCAATTTTGGGCAGATGTTGTAGATATTGTTATTTATCTAATAAATAGAGGGCCTTCAAGTTCCTTGGATGGTGGTATTCTAGAGGAGGCATGGACAAGTAAAAAGATAAACTACCCATTTTTGAAGACTTTTGGTTGTGAATCTTTTGTCCACATTAGTAAAGAAAATAGAACAAAGGTTGAGGCAAAATCAAATAAATGTACCTTTATTGGATATGGTGTTAATGATTTTGGTTATCCCTTATATGATTATGAAAATCAAAAAATCATTAGGAGTAGAGATTTCATATTCAATGAAAAGGTTTTTTATAAGGATCAGATGAAGGAAAAGAAACAAGAAAAAGAAAACAAAGAATACATAGTGCTTGATGAGATCATAGAAAAAGTAAAGGTGCCTAAAAATCATAATGATCAACAACCAGAACAACAACAGTAACCACAACAGCAACAAGAACCTCAAAATCTTGAAAGTGGTGTTAGAATATCTACTAGGATAAGTAGACCCCCTGAACGATACTCTTCTTCATTATATTATGTATTCTTGACTAATTCTTGTGAACCAGAATGTTATGAAGAAGTAGTGTAGGTAGAAACCAGGAAGAAGTGGGAGCAAGCCATGAAAGAAGAGATGGACTCCTTAGCACATAACCAGACTTGGGACTTAGTCAGGTTGTCTTCTGGTAAAACAACATTGCAGAATAAATGGGTTTACAGGTTGAAGGAAGAAGGTGGAGGTAGAAAAAGGTATAAAGCTAGACTTGTGGTGAAGGGGTTTGCACAGAAAAAGGGTATAGAATTTGATGAGATATCTTCTCCTGCTGTTAAAATGACTTCAATCAAAACTATTTTAAGTCTAGTAGTAGCTGAAGATTTGCATCTCGAGCAGTTAGATGCAAAGACAACCTTTCTCCATGGGTGATTTGGAGGAAGAGATCTATATGCACCAGCCACAAGGATATGAGGTCAAAGGGAAGAAGAAATTGGTGTGTAGGTTGAAGAAGAGGTTGTACAGGCTCCAAGGGAGTGTTATCTCAAATTTAACAGGTTTATGTGCGAACAAGGTTATACTAGATGTCACTCTAATAATTGTGTTTATCTCAAAAGAAAAAATGATGGAAGCGATATTATATTGTTATTGTATGCAGATGACATGCTTGTTGTAGGTTCTAACATGCAAGAAATAAATGTGCTCAAAAGAAAATTGGCAAATTCATTTGAAATGAAGGATTTGGGTGCTTCAAAACAAATCCTTGGTATGAGAATAACTAGAGATAGTAAAAATCGCAAACTAACATTGTCTTAGAGTGAGTACATACAAAAGGTGTTGAAAGTATTTAATATATAGAATGAAAAAATAGTTACTAAACCTTTGGCTAGCCATTTCAAACTAAGTAAGGAGATGTGTCCCAAGACTCGGGAAGAAATGGCTTATATGTCTAAAGTTCGATATGCATCAGCAATTGGAAGCTTAATGTATGCAATGGTCTACACAAGGCTTGATAATGCACATGTAGTGGGAGTTGCAAGAAGGTACATGAAAAATCCAGGAAAATAACTTTGGATGGCAATGAAGTGCATTCTCAAGTATTTGAGAGGTACCATAAATCAAGCATTATGCTTTGGTGGTTCAAACGTTGCTCTACAGGGATATGTCGATACAAATATGGCAAGTGATAGAGATAATAGGAGGAGCACCATAGGGTACGTGTTTACTGTAGGTGGAACAACTGTCAGTTGGGTTTCAAACTTGCAAAGTGTTGTTGAACTCTCAACGACAAAAGCAAATTATGTTGCTAGTACAGAGGCTAGTAAAGAAATGATTTGGTTACAAAGGTTTCTGGATGAATTGGGTAAGAAGAAGGAGTTGGGCATGTTATATAGTGACAACCAGAGTGCCATGCATCTTACAAAGAACTCAACATTTCATTCAAATACTAAACATATACAGCTCAACTACCATTTCATACGGCTAGTGTTGGAAGATGGACACTTGAAGATGGAAAAGATACACACTAGCCAAATCCTGCAGATATGTTAACAAAAGTTGTAACCAAGAAGAAACTAAGATTTTGCTCAGTTTCAATTGGTCTTCAAGTAGGATGATGAATATGAGAAACAGCTAGGTCTAAAGTGGAGTCATTGTCTAGAAAATGAAGTAGTGATGGAGTTGTTGTCATCAATCTCCAAGTGGGAGATTGTTGGGTGCGGAGCCTGATTATCTTTTTATTCAGAGGTATCGTCGCATTGGACCCCAATTCGTAACAGGGAGACAATGCCACCTGTCGTTTAATTGTTTTCAAGGGGGTCTAGGGGTCGGGGGCAACGGTTGATTTTATGAGCCCCCCCCCCCCCCCCCCGGCTGCAGGGTTCAGGGCCCCTGAAGCTAAAAATAGATGTAAAATTGTCGCGTAAAATATTTTAATTTCGTAGTCAATCTGAGTCGTTCATTAGGCGGATGATCTGACAGTAGAAGTTATTTTAATTTAGGGTTTTTACCCTAGAAGGCAACCCCTTGCTATATGCTTGTCACTTTAATTGTCTTGAATTGATTACATAAATTATCGACTGGAGTTGGTAAACTTGTGAAGTGCAAGTGCACAATATATGCTAGAAGCCTTTTTTATTAAGTTAGATTTATTAATTGATTGAGTTATTGGAAATGTGTTTTTAAGTTTTGTATTCCTATTTTAAAAATGAAATCAACATTGCTATCTAGTGAAAATAAAATGATTTTGAATCTAAAGCAATATTCCTTTCTTGAAAAATGAAACTATAAAGAACTCACACTTACTGAATGAAAACTATATTAACTCACACTTGCTTCAAAATTGAAAGTTCAAGAAAGTAACTACAATCAAACCACACTTCTTTTTTAAATTAAACTAGGAAAACTTTTGAATAAAAATGCTCTGAACATAAAGCTCATAGGAATCTATATATCTAAATCTGTAGAGAGAAACATATTATGCTATGAAGTTGAAATTCTTTTGGATGAAAGTCCAAAGAAATCACAAGGAAACCATTGGTATTTTAATGATTCAAATCAACTGCATAAACTATAAAATAGATTTGTAATTCTATCATAAGAAGATCAAAACTATAAATGGTCAGGATTAATATTTGATTATCCAAAAACAACTAATGAAGAACTTCACTACTGCTTTTCCATTGTTGCTATCCAATCTAATATCAAAGAATTATGAAATGAACATGTACGAAAATACCACAACAAATAATAACAGAAAGGGAAATCTATAAGTTAAAAACCCTCACTATTTGCAGGGGCCCTCCACAAACAAGAGGTCACAAGCTTCAATGAACAATTAACTATGCATCTATTCTTCAAAGGCGCTTCCATTAAATAAAAACACAGAGTTTTAAAACAATTACAGTCACCAGAAATTCATTCATGTCGTCCCCTATTTTGTCTTGCCTTGCAATATTTATAAAATCCATTTAATAATTGTTTGAGGCTTTCATGCCTAATTTCAGCTAACATAGTTCTAATTTAACTATCAAACTGAGAAATAGATAATGATTCGTTCACGATTTGCTATGCGAAAAAGCAAATCATGAGGTGTTTTCATCACAGACTCCGGCTCGCTTATTCCAGCTATGTGTTGATCATTTCCTTTGACCACATGATTCGAGCTTTCCTCTAACGATTTAGTACAAATGAATAGGAGGAGATCGTTGAGGGGATCAACCTCTTTCTGCCCATATATATACCTTGAATGGTGCCTCTGACCCTATTCAACAATGGAGTTGGCTACAGAAATCGATGTTAGCTGCAGAATTGCACAAATCTGGTATCCAATGCAAAATTTAACTTAATAATAAGTAACATCTAAGAAACATGAAAAATAGGATAATTGCTACCTTACCTATGTCAAAAATTAGAAATTTGATGCCTATCAAGTTAAAAGATATGGTTAAGTAGAAGGAAAATGAGTGAAGAAGAGTATCAAGATGAAGCATTCATGACGCACTACACTATATATGAGGGAATTGTAGTGAGGCTATGTAGATGTGTATTCTGAGTGAGAAAGAGAGAGGATATTATGTGAGAGAGAAGGGGAAATTATAGCAAATCGGTTATAGGTTGTATCTCTTCATTTTGTTGGATAATATAAAGGAAGGACTGGTTATTTCTCCGTGGACGTAGCCCAAATTGGGTGAACCACATATATTTGTGTCTCTCTTGTTTTATGTGTTTTTGTGTTTATAGTTCTACAATATTTTATGTGTTCCATTGCTCTGTAATATATAATTTTCTAACACAAACAGGGGTTCACACTCTGTCATCAGTGGATGAGACTACTTGATCATTGTACATGTAATATTGGCTTATATGTTTAGCATGGGTATGCCTCCCTCAGTAAAATGATATCATGATGAAAATCTATTGTAACAGATGATGAGCTCGACCAATTGTTCCTGATCCAGACTTCGAACAAGGTAAAGCAATTCAGTCACTAGTTATTGCTTCTAACTTTGCACTTTAGGGGGCAATCTGTTACAGGCCATTTTTTGATATCAACCCAAAATGCCTATAAACCAGATCAATCAATATCCATGAACATTTTGTCATCATCCCTTCACAAAGCCCTAAGCATCACTTCTCCAAAAGGTCTGAGTTTCTCGAAAAAAATGCTCAAACAGAGGAGGCTTTTTTATTTGAATTCTTTTCTTTTCTGTTTTGACCTCTTCTATCTCCTTGGAAGTGTTTTATTCTTCTTTTTTTATTTTATCTCTTCTAACAGATTGCTTTTTTATGCTTCCTAAAATTTTTGCAATAAGAATTTCATCCTCTGATTGTTCTAAAGATTGTTTTTGAGGTAACTTTTGAATTGGTCTTTCAGATGCTCTTTTTCTCCCTCTTTTTCTCCCTCTTTTTCCTCTACAATTATTGGCTTGTTCCTCATTTTCTTCCTTAAAATGGTTTCTAAGTAAGAAGTTTTCCCAATCATCTCCTAAACCCTTAAGGTGGAATTCAATAAGAATTTTGATGGCGCCATGATGATACATAGTGATTTCTATAAATTCAATCTTTTTCTGTACATTTCCTGACATTTTTCTTAAGCTATTCAACAAAAAGTATGGGAGATTGATCTCATTCCCTTCCAGAAAATACATCATTAGGTGAATGTGATAAAAAAAACATGCAGCCAAACCTTCCTTCACAAGAGATAAATTTTTCTATAACCAGTAATAGATTTCTCCATTTACTTTTAAGTGCAGTGCTTCGGATTCCTTTCTTGAAAATGGATACGTCCATACCTGGATTCTTTAAGAAAATTCTCCACTCTTCACTTTCTATGCCTCTATTTTTAAACCATCATTCTCCTCCTCTGGATAGGCCCATAGCTTCAGCAATAAGATAATCTGTCACTATGAATTTGCTATCTCCAATATCAACTTCTACTCCATCAAAATCTCTAACGAAGATTTTGGTCACCTCTTTTTTTAAACCATCAAATTTATCCACGAAATGTAGCCACTGCACTTTTTGCAACATCTCTTTCACTTGTGGGTAACCTTCCATGAACTTTCTTCCATTCGGCTTAGACCTCAAAATGATCCCCATGATCGGAAAGTTTTTCCTCTGACTTGCTTCTTGACTAAACATTGATCAAGGTTTCAAAATGATGGGTTTCATCAAGGGTATAAATGAAAATGAGGACGAGAGAGGAATGAATGACATGACCATTCTGGAGGATTTAATGAATGTGAGTTGGTAGTTTCAGCAATCTCTTCAATGGATTCGAATTTGAGTTGGGAGTGTTGTGAAATGATTGGAGACAATGGCGGTGTTATGATGATATGACCAAAATATTTTTCAACCTTAGGGAAAGATGATTTTTAACTAGTGGTACAATCATTATAAAATTCATATACTAAATGTTTTTTTTATCCTTATTACGAAATTAAATGTTTGAATACCTTTACATTGATATTTCTGACCTTTGTTTTCTCCTTCCTCATTGTCTTCAACTGCTTTCAAGGATGAATTTGATTATTGCTTCAATTACCCAATTGATGGTTCATGTCAAACATCAGCTGCAGAATTTTGTAAAAGTTGCATATTTCTTGCTATTCTAAAGCTATTTTATTTTTGAAAAGAAAAGAGTGGGATATAAAGAAAATGGTTTTAGAAAAGGTATGCGGAAAATTTAAGGTGTCAAAATTTGATTTTCACCTTAGATTTTTTGTATAAACATGCCAACCATTGTTCGTTTTTCATTTTATATATATATATATATATATATATATATATATATATAAAGAAAAAGTCTTTTGGAGATTAAGTTGGGGAAGAAGGAACATCCTTCTTCACCAACTTTAAATCGGTATTATCTTGCAAATATTTGATAAATTCTTCCTTTGTTAATGGCTTATGATAGACTTTCATTCGATGACCATTCACAAGAAATTTGGTCCTTTTTTCATCAATAGTTCTAATCCTAACTGCACCATTATCAAATATTGTTTCAATCTCATAAGGTCCAAGCCAATGAGTTTGAAATTTCCCTTGGAAATCTTTGAACTTTGAATCAAACAATAATGCCCAATCTCCTGGCTGGAACTTTCTCTCTTTGATATATTTTTCATGCCATACGGATATCTATTGTTGGACTAGATTGGTTCTTTGAATTGAATCTTATCTTATCTTATCAAGTTCATTCAGTTGCTCCATTCTTTGTTTTTGCGCCTCTTAAAGATCGAGACCCAATTTGACTGATGTCTTGAAAGTTTTGACTTGAAACTCAATAGGAAACAGGACTTGCTTCCCATAAACAAGCTCATAGGGAGTATGTCCTGTAGTATTTCTCCATGTGGTATAGTATGCCCATAAAGCTTTTGGAAGATTTTCTACCCAATCTCTTCCATGCAGATGCACAGTTTTGGTGAGAATTGCCTCAATGACTGTATTGGTGGACTCCACCTATCCATTTTCTTGAAGATGATATGGAGTAGATTTCTGATGTTTGATTTTGTACCTTCTGTACCAAAATGGATGTGAATTGAGTACCTTGATTTGTTATAATTTCTCTTGGGACACCAAAACGAGTAAAGATATCCTAAAAAAGAAATGAAACTACATCATTTTCAGTAGCAAAAGGAAGTGCTTTAGATTCTACCCATTTTATAGCATAATCATTGCAAACATTCCTGTCTCGATGGTGGATTTATTGGACCAACAAAATATAGAGCCCATTTTTCAAAAGGCTCAATAAGTACCTGAGGTTGTAGAGGCATCTCATCAGAAGGAACAGGTTTCCCCATCCTTTGACAGTGATCACATTAATTAAAATACTCCCTGGCATCCTTAAAAATGGAAGGCCAATAGTATCCTAAGAGAAGGACTTTGTAAGAATTTATTTTGTGAGCGAAGTGTCCTCCACATGGCTCATCATGACAAGCTTTCAATATCTTTGGTACTTCATCTTCTCTAACACACCTTCGGATGATCAGATCTGGCCCTATTTTATACAATTCTTCAATTATCCATGATAAGATGCACTAATTTGAATTACCTTCCTTTTTTTATCGAGGAGACAAATATGATGGTAATTTCCCTATAGCCAAATAGTTAGAAATATCTCTAAACCATGGATATTTAGTACATACTACAAAAAGATATCCATTTGGAAAGTTATCTTCTACAGGCATGTCATTGTTATCATTTTGAATCCTTGATAAAAAGTCAGCAATTGTATTTTGTTTTCCAGGTTGATCCAAAATAGTAATGATAAACTCTTGTAACAACAACAACCATCTAGTGATTCTTCCATTAGTGATTGGTTTATTCATTAAGTATCTAATTTCATAATGATCAATATGTACAAAATTTTCACAGCCAGTAATATAATTTCTGAATTTATTGATGGCACGAACAACAGCGAAAAACTCCTTTTTTGTGACAGTATAATTTAACTCTGCGGGAGTCAAATTTTTACTGGTGTAATAAATGGCATATGGAGTTAAGTTTTTTTGTCCTAGTATAGCTCTTAAAGTTGTATCTGAAGCATCAGTTGAAATGTGAAAATGTGATTTCCAATTTGGTCCTCTAAGAGTGGGTGCTTTAGAGATTTTCTCTTTTAATGACTCAAAGGCATTTTGGAAATCAGAATTCCAATTGAATTCACAGTCTTTTGTGAGCAGTTTGAAAAGTGGAGATGCAATTTTTGTAAAGTTTTCTATGAATCTTCTATAATAACCAGTGAAACCAAGAAAACTTCTAACATCTCATTGACGGGTTAGAATTCATAATTTATAAATAACTTCTACTTTAGATGTGTCCACTCTATTTCCATTTCCTGAAATATGGTGTCCTAAAACAATTCCCTCAGTAAACATCATAAAACATTTTTCATTTATTAATGAGAGATTTTCCTCTTTACATCTAATGAGAACTTTTTTCAAAATTTTTAAGAGCTTCTTCAAAATAATTTCCATAAACTGTAAAATCGTCCATATACACTTCCATATGATCATGAATTAGATCAGAAAAAATGCCTAATAACTCTCTTTGGAATGTTCCAGATGCATTACATAATCCAAAAGGAAGTACTCGATAAGCATAAGTTCCCCATGGGCAAGTAAAGGTAATTTTATCTTGGTCTTCTGGGGCTACTTTGATTTGGTTATACCCACTAAAACCATCTAAGAATGAAAAATATTTCTTCCCTCCCAATGTATCTAAAAATTGATCTATGAAAGGGAGTGGAAAGTGATATTTTAAAGTGGATTTATTCAATTCCCTATAGTCAATACACACTCTCCATTTTCCATTATTTTTAGGAACAATTACTAAGGGTGAAACCCACTAACTTTCTGATATTGGATAGATGAAATTGACATTTAACAGTTTTTGTAGTTCTTCCTTAACAATTTCCCTTAGATTTGAATTCATTCATCTTTGAGGTTATCGAATTTCTTTGGCATTTTCTTCAATGTAGATATGATGTATACAAGTATTAGGATCAATTATGTTCACGTTAGTATATTCCCATGCATAAGCAGAGGAATGTCTTGTAACATATTTATTAATTCTTTCTTTTGAAATTCTTCCAAATTATTATTGATATTCCAAGTTTTTCCTTGAAATATTTCATTTGTAGAATATCCAAATTTTTCCATAGAATGCAAGGATAGTTGACAGGATGATAAATATTCAATATTGCATTGTTCTTGTAAATTCTGACTATATTCACAATATGATGAAGATTCATTATTTTCCATTAAATTGAAAATTTGATCTTCCTCAACTATTTGCGAAGTAGAAAAGATTGGTCTTATATCAATGTCATCATCTATCCATTCTTCATTTTCAACCTCTACTGTTGTTTTTCCCAGTGGATACAGTGTGAATTTCTTTGTTGTTCTCCCATCAGAAATGAGCATAGCATCAGCTGTAGCTAGCCATGGTCTTCCTAAAATCAATGGATGTCCTCCTAAGTTATTCTCCGGTGTTAAAATCATAAAATTGACAGGTTATTCCCAAGAATCTAAGGATACATATATATCTTCTAATACACCATCATGTTTGATTTAAGATCTATCGGCCAATTGTAACAATGTAGGTCTATATTGAAGATTAGAAAGTTTTAATTGATTCATAGTTTGTTTAGTCGTGATATTTATGGCTACTCCTAGATCAATCAATGTATTTGAGATTTCCATACCATTTATTTGTGTTTTCACAATGGGACTTCCTCGATGAAGATATTTCTAAATTGTTATCTTACCCATCGTGATATCTGCAATTTTTCCAACTAGTTGGATTCTTTTGATTTCTTTTCTTTTTCTTCCTGGTCTTTTTATGCTCAAGTCCCTAATTGTCTTTGCGAAAATTGGTATTTCCTTAATGGCTTGTAGAAAAGGAATATTTATTCGAACATTCTTCAGTTCATCTAACATGTCGTAATCAAGCAATAAAATATGTTTTTCTACCCCTTCATCAATTTGTAATCTCTCGGGGAAAGGTGGTTTTGAAACAAATATTGAAGGTTGTTCCATAATAGGAGTTGAGTTATTTGAATGTGTTGGAGTAACTTGTTTTTGAGTTTTTTCTTTTTCATTAAGAGGCTTTTCTTCTTCAGAGATCTTTTCTTTTTCACTTTCTTGAATAATCATTAATGGGGACATCGTTTCTAATATTCTACTAGATCTAAGTTGAAAATTGTTTAGATCTAGTGGAGTTATCATGTAAGTTTGAAAATTTTGTCCTTCCATATTATGAACAAGTTGTGAATTTTTATTATTGATTGGATTTGGGAGTGGTTGGGTGGGAAATTGCTTTGGTCTTTGAGGAAATGGTAATGAAAGTTGTGGATTCAAATTGTGAGGTTGAGTTTGTTGAATGGGTTGAGGATAATATTGTGGAGGAAAGTAGGATATGATTGTTGAAATAGTGGAAATTGAGGATATTGAATATATTGAGGGTATTTTCCATAAGGATTTTTCCATCCTTGTGACCAACGTTGTGGCCAAGATTGCCAAGGAATTGGGGCAGTCTAATTACTTTGTGAAGATTGTGCAAATGGTTGAGTGTTAAAACCTTGAGTTGTATTTGGCTCTGGATTCTGCCAAGGTCTTTTAGCAGAAAAACAAAAAGGAACTACTTGATTTGGTACACCTTCTTCTTGATAGACGGCTTTAAGACCTAGTATTGAGGGACATTCTTTTGTATCATTATTTTCTGCACAAATAGCACAAGTTTCTACACTCTTTAAACCAAGAGGACATTTTCTCATGGCATGTTTCTTTCTGCACTTAGGCAAAAAATGGACAATGCAGCATTTTTTTTGTTTGTTTTTTTATTTTAAGGGTGTCAATTTTTTCACTAAGACTCCCTAAAATATCTTTTTTTAATTATTAAGAAAATTTCCTGATTCTGCTCTACTTATTATCCCGGCTGCAGATTTATTAATCCTTGATAAAAGAGGATCTCTTGAATTTTTCCCAGTTCTTGCTTTGCCTCTTGAAATGTGTATGCACAATTCACAAATCTCTCCTAGTGACAACTGAGAAATGTCTCCCTTACCCATTAGATTGAGAAGATAAATCCACTCATCTCTAATGGAATTCAATAAGAGAGCTTTCAAAGTTTCCTCATCTAGATTATTCATTTTTTCCCTTTTAACATTATAAGAAAATCTTTCAACAAAGTCTTCAAGATGTTCATCTTCTTTCTGTACCATTTTAAAGACTTCATCCTTAATATTATGGGGAATACAGTAGTCCTTATATTTCTCTAAGAATGTAGTTTTCATTTGTTCTCATGTTCTTATGGAGTTTATTCCTAAACTCATAAACCATTTTAATGTTGCATCTTTAAGGGTTGAAGGGAATAATTTCAACTTTTGAGCATCATGCAGATAATATTATGTTCTACACAAGTGTTCAAATTCAAAGAGAAATGTGTCAAGATCTTCACTCCTTAATCCATGAAAGTTTGGAAGGATAGAGGGTGAGATATTTTCCATTGTCGCAGTTGTATCTTCATCGAGGATAGGAAATCCAAAGGGTTCTGGATTTATATCTTCTCCTCTTCCTCTTCCTCCACCTCTTCCATCTCCTCTTCCCCATCCAATCTTAGGTTGTTCACCATTCAAATTATGTACCTCTCCTCCCCCTTATCCAGCCATTGTAGATTCTTCAGAACTAATATAGGGTTCTGGTTCTAATATTGGGTTTTCAAGTTCCTCTAGTTCCTTTGGTTCTTTTGTCAATAGTTTGAAATAGGTTTCTTTTTCCTCTTTTTCAGTAGGAACTTCCAACTCTTGAGCTAGAAGTTGTTCTTCAGTTGAAGATAGGAAAATTACTCCTGTTTTTGGGGATATGGGATCTTCTTCTTCTATTATGGCTTTTGTTGATGAAGTTAGTGAATCTCTAGGTTGGATTTCAGATCTTGATACCTCAGGGAGTTTATGTTTTCCTGCTATGGATGGAACCCAAGTTTGTGTGGGTGGTCTGGCACTACGTGGTCGTGGTGGGGTAAGTGATGTTGTTGGAATTAAGCTCTTTCCTCTTGTTGGCTTGATGGGGCCTGACCCAATTTCAGAAGTGTTTTAGCCAAACAAATCCCGCAATACTGGCCCTTTCGGCAACAATCCGCAGAGCACAAACTAAATTCTCACCCGCGGTAGTATGGGAGGGTGTTGGAACCAAGTTTCCACACCCTAGGGATGTCTTGATGAGGACTGGAAGGGTCGCGACCCGATCTGCACACTCGCGCTACTCTACACAGTTGTCTAACCTTCGCGTAGCTCAACGACGAGGCACTTCTTAGATTCTTATTATTAATATGTTTATTATAGATCTGACCTAATTCTTAAGGTCTTTAATCAAGCACTCAATAGTTATCACCAGCACATGCAACCATAAATCTTATAGCTATGCATAAACTCAGAACATAAGCATAAACATATAGATCTATGACCAAATGCACAATAATTCAAAAACACTCATCTTTATTAATATTTTGTTCAGTACAATCAATTCCTCCCTGCGCACTCAGTTGTAGGGGTCCGCGCACACAGCTGCGGACTCTACCAGGCCTCTGTGCACACAGCTGCAGAGCCTACTCTAACTACTACCACCCATGACTCAGACTTATAGACTCAAAGCGAATATTTCCTTCACTAACCCATAATACATCAAATCTTAACCAAAAGCTAATTCTATCCTTATAACTTTGCTCTATTTACACCTTCCCATGGTCTGTGGACCATGGGCAGACCAGCTTGCTTTCTATTATTTTACATTATTTTCAGGCGAACAACCCTTTTACTCGACCCATTATAGTTCACACTCCGCACACTTTGCAGAAATTTTACAATATTCTTACACTAAATTGTGGGCTTTTAGCCCCAAAACCCTTACGTGGGGGATCCGCTACCCAACAGGCCCCCAACACAATCATCGTGACTCATCCTAAGTCACTCTTCAGTGCGGCAAGACACGCTGCCAATGCATCACAATTCACCATCCCTGTGAGTGACGCACTATGTTCTGTTCCTCCATCCTTGCCTCCTACAAAACTCCTTCAAGATCCTGCTCCATTGCCTCTACTAATTCGCTCAACCAATGATGCTCATTCTGCTCTGCTCGGTTAACACAAAGTGGCCCCTCATAGGATTTTAGCTCTAGCTGAGGCACCAAAGGTGGGAATTCTTTGTGCCAAAGCATCAAGTTGCCAATATTTGGTCCAGTATACACATTGTCTGCTAAATCTTGTGTTGCATTTTTGCAAGAGACATGTTGTTGTCCGCGAAATCCCAATCTTCAAGGTGCATCAGAGAGAAACTGTTAACACAATTTCCATCATTTGTCTCAAGATTCACCATCTTTCCCTTATCTTTCATGGGTCACCTGCCAGCCCGTGGTTTAGGCAGTGGCGTCCAGACCAGTCCTACTTCGTGTTTGAGACTTTCTGGTACATTCCCTACCGTCAATGTTGAGCTCAGCACGGCATCCATAGCCATTGACATCACACTATCTAGAAGGTCTTGCATCTCCATTGACCATATTAAAACTCTCGGGCTTACTCCTTGAGCCTCGATGATCAATAGTTCCATACCGATTGGAAGGTACAATAGCTTACTTCTCCCGATACCACAGATTGTTCAGTGGATGCCCCCTTGTGATTTATAGGCGTGTTGAAATTCAAATTCAGTCGTTTCCTCCTTTTCTAGCACCTTAACATTAGATCTACGGTAGATCATTCCAGATCTGGCTCTTACTTTGTATCTCAATTGCCCACCGCCCGCTCCTTTTCGTTGTAACTCAGACATCTTGTCATGAACAGTGACAGCAATGGTCACCTCCGTGTTTATCCACACAGCAACGCAACCCCTTTTGCGAAACCACGACCCTTGTGACATACAGATCCTGCGCGCACCCCTGTTGTCACGCAACTCCTTAACAGACTGTTTTACCGTCCCGCGCGCTCTTTAGGAGCGGTGAGACTATGCTTCAGTTGGTTAGTCAGGTAGCCGGCCCACTTGTGAAGAGCTTCAGGCGACTGCCATTTACTCTTCCTAGGAAGGGCTCTCCATTAAGCTTGCCGAGTTGGACCGCGCCTCCCTCTATGACTTCTTTGACTACAGATGGTCCCAATCAATGCATTTGGAGCTTTCTAGGGAATTTCTCGAACTTGCTGTCGTACAGTAATACTAGATCATTTTCTTTGAATGTGTGCAACTTGATATGGCAATCATGCCAAGCTTTTTCCCACTGCTTCTATACCTGCTGATGGAATCCTACCAGAAACCATTCCTCCTCAAGTTCTTCCAGTTGTGCAAGCCTCCCTTCCAAGGCCCCGCGGTCTATCATGCCTGTCATCGCTGCTATTCACAAACTAGGTACAATTTATTCCATTGGCATGATGGCTTATGTGCCATAGCGTAACCGGAAAGGTGCCTGACATTCAATTTCTTGCAGGTGGTTCAGTATGCCCATAACACAGCAGGTATGCGCAAATCCCAATTGTTTCGTTGCGCAATACATACTTTGGTCAACGCAGTCTCCAAAATCTTGTTGAAAGCTTCAACTATCCCATTCGCTTCTGAATGGTACGGTGTGCTTTGTTGATGATATATCTGGAATTCCTCAGTGAGTGTGTTGTTAGTTTCATTTAGGAAATGTGTTTCGTGGTCACTCATTAGGATTTTTGGGCATCCAAACCGTGTCAACACATGATTGAACAAAAATTTTGCAGCTGTAGTGGCCGTGTGGTCCTTAACCGGCTACGCTTCCACCCATCGAGTCAAGTATTCTGTCGCGGTGATAATATAGCACGCACCTGTCTTTCCTTGAGGTGTGATAGGCCCCACAAAGTCGATCGCCCATTTCTCGAATGGTTGCAGCATCATCTATGGATTGAGCGGCATCTCATCCCTCCACGATGGTTTCCCAGTCCGTTGACATACGTCACAGGCCCGACAGTATGCTTTCGAGTCTTGATGTAAGGTTGGCCACCATAGTCCAGTGCGAAGAATCTTTTGCGTTTTTGCGTGTCCCACATATTGTCCTCCTGTAGCCCCCTCGTGTGCTTCTACAAGATTTGTCCTTGCTCAAATTCAGGTACATATCTTCATAATATTTCATCGTTTCCCATTTTGTAGAGGTGCCCTTCGATAACAGTAAAATCTACCACGCGTATCACCAGTTCTTTCCTCTACTGAACTGAATATCTCTGCGGTGTGGTCCCTATGGTTAAGAAGTGGATTATATCCTTGAAGTGGTCGTCTGCGACACGCACTGCATAGAGTTGTGCATCGGGTAGTCCTTCCTCCAAATTTGTTGGCTCCTCACCGTTCTTATTTCGCGAGAGGTGATCTGGACCTGCGTTTAGGCATCTCGGCTTCACGATGACCTCGAAGTCATATTCTTGGAACAGTAACAACCATCTACAAATATGCCCCCCCCCCCAACACAGGCTTATTCACTAAGTATTTCAACATAGAATGATCAGTATACATCTTAAAGTGCCCACCCAGCAGATAGTGACGGTATTTCTGGAGTGCGTATACCATCGCCAGTCCCTCGTGCTCAATAGTTGAATAGTTCTTTTCAGCTTTGGACAGCCACCGGCTTGCGAACACAATTAGGTGATCGACACCTTCCACACCTTCCTGCGTAAGTAGAGCGCCCAATGCGATACATGACACATCAACATGTACATGAAATTCGATGTCCCATTTTGGAAAGACCAGAATAGGAGTGGATGCCATTTTTTCCTTGAGAACCTCCAGACTCTTCTTACACTCCTCATTCCAACAATATGTAGCGTCCTTTTTCAACAATTGTTCCATTGGTGTCGTGATTTGTGCGTAGCTCTTAATGAACTTGCAGTAGTACCTAGTATGTCCCAATGTGGCTCGCAGTTGTTTGACACTTCACGGCGCCTCCAGATTGAGTATGACAGCAATCTTCGTGGGATCCACCATCAGGCCATGTCTGCAGACCACGTGGCTGAGAAAATTTCCAAAGGGGATGAGGAAAGTGCACTTCTTAAGATTCAGCGCAATCTGGTGTCGTCGGCAAGTATCCAGCTTCAACTGTAAGCTTGTGATATGTTTCTTGACTAGCCCAAATACAATCCAATCGTCAAAATAAACTTCCAAAAACTTATGGATGAATTCCTTGAACGTGGACACTACTACGCGTGAAAATATTGATGGGGTGTCGTTTAACCCAAAGGGCATAACAGTGTACTGAAAACATCCCCATTCGGTCGTGAAGGTATTCTGGCTTCTATCTTCCGGCGTGATCTTGATCTGATGGTACCCTGAGAACCCATCCATAAATGAGTATGCTTCCAGTCCACCAACATTCTCCAGAACTTCATTTGTAAATAGCATCGGGAATGGGTCATGAACACAAGTGTCATTCAGTTTTCGAAGGTCCACGCAAATTCGAATTTCACCCTTCTATTTTTTCTCCTACAATATCATAGGACTCACCCAATCAGATTCTTCCACAGGTTCAATAATTCCCACTGCAAGCATTTTGTCCAATTCTTCACGGACCATTTCCTTATACTTTGGATTCAAACAGTAAGGAAGCTGCTTAACTGGCTTCGCGTCTGGTTTCAAAGTTATCTTCATTATCCCTAGGTCACCAAGGATCCCTTTTAACTTGGTTATTTTGGTCGGGAATAAGTCTTGATATTCAAGAAGTAACTCGACGACCTTATTCACCATGACGTCGTCCCAATAGTCCCCAAGCGTTGCATACTTCGGCTCTGCATCCGTACCAATGTTCACTTGTTTCGCTTTCAGTGGTGCAGTGATGTCAGGGTCCTCGATCGATGGTCCACGAACCTCACAGCTCCCCTCTGTTTCTGGAATATTGTTGTTTCTAGGGTCATCATCATCATCCTTTACTTGCACATTGTAACATTCTAGGGCCTCGCTTAACTGATGTGACCATACTGGTTGCATTATTTCTTCTGGTTCCTGTAGTATTTTGAAAATGGCGGCTTTCACAACTTGTAGCGCATCATCAACAATATCCATCCATTGGTCCTCAAATAAGAACATTAATAAAAATCCTTCACGCAAGATATCCCATTCGCCTGTACGATGTTGGCGTTCTGTCTCAGTATACCAGTTCCTTGGGATGACATCTAGGGTAAGATAAAATAAGTGTACCCACTCCAGCTGGGGTTCTTCTCCATAGGCTTTGGTCCATTTTGTGAGGTGCACGCATGGGTCATCACGTCCATCGTATTTCTCAGTTATTCGTAATTCTCGCTTCCCAAACCTTATATGCATCATCCTTCTGCAGCTGCGCCAGTTTTTAAAGGTTCCCTCATGTGTTCCCCACCAGCGTGTATGCATCGCATGCAGCACCCACTTTAATGCATCGAACCTCTGGTGCTCTGGTACTGCACTCTCAAACTTGTTCAAGAATTTATCCACTGCTATCAACCCATCATATATCGGTAGGTCTCAATCTTTGGTTGTTACGTAACACAGCGACCTAGTCATCATGTTGCAGTTTAACGTTGTTACTTCGTTAACCGATTATGCCAGCGTTCGTCTTCTTCATCTAAATCCAAGGTGCAAGAATCTGTGCGCTCCCACGATATTTTCCCCTCCGCAGTCAGATTTACCCAATCCTGATCTTGCACGGTTATTTTGTAGATATAATCCAAGTCATCATCACTTCCATCGTCACGTACGGGTTTAGTGTAGTGTACTCCTTCGGCTGGGTCTAGCGGAACTATTACGTGGATCAACTTTTTCTCGAATATCATCTTCCGTCCTTTTATGTTGATGACCCCATTCATGTCCATGGCCCAATCTATTCCTAGCAATGCGGGGTACGGATTACTGTCATCAACAATTTATGTTACCTCAAAGTCTGTCTGCGTACTTACGCCTTCAATGTCCACTGTCACCCCTTGCAACCTTCCCATTAGTAAGATCTTTTGTTGGTTGGCCATCTGTAATTGAATAGGAGACCACTGCAGCATGGGCCTGCCCATGCGTTCCCACGTCTGTTTTAGTAATACATTCGCATCTGACCCCAAATCCAGGATGACCTGATCCATCTCATACTCACCAATTTGCGTCGTCAATCGCATTTCCCGTCTGGTATGCAAAGCATGCTTTCCAAGTTTCCGGACCACACGTGGCTCTCATGATGTTATGCACCTAGTGATTAGCTCGTGTATTCCCTTAACTACCTTATTGTCGCGTAGCAGCTTCATACATGTCTCTAAAAAGGTAGTAAGCATATAAGGATCCATTCCTGGCTCAAGTTGATCCTTGCTACCTGAAGTAAAGGCCTCCGTGAAGCTCTTCTTAGCTTCCTTAAATGTTTCCTTCACATGTTCTCTCAGACTTAGGTTCCTTTGTAGGAGCCTCGTGAACCTTCGAATCTTCTCTGGGTTGTTTCCTCTTATCTTCCCCTGTATTTGTGCCGCTTCTAAGTACCATGTTTATGTTGGGGTCCTCTTCGCGTGGTTCAGACCTCATCATTTGGATATTTTGAGTTGGAGTAGGTTGTAGTACCCCTCTCTCGCGCATTTGGGCAATTAGTGTTGGGCAAGCTACCATTTCATGATCAAACTGCTCACAGTACTAACAAGATATTCTCGTCGGGTTGGTACAATTGCGAGCATAGTGCCCCGTCCCCCCTCAATTATAACAGATCAGCTGTCCACACCCTCATCCAGGTCCCATTCCTCCTCTTTATCATCTGCATTCTTGGAATCCACCGCGTGCCCCTACGGCTGGATCAAGACTTCATGCTTCAGTCTGCATTCGATAGGCTAGGGTCCTATCCATCATTAGCTCATAGCTCCGAAACGTTCGCTCGTCGTGACCCACTGATCTACAGAAGTTACAGTACAGTTGCTTCGGAGTCTGGGTATACTTCTACAACAGGTGACAGTTGTCTGTCGGTTGCTTTCCTCCTACTTGACAAATCGCACACCAGAGTGCAGGTGCCGCACTTGGCCCTGCTTGTACCTCCAGCCTCAATGGCATCGGTCCCCCTCCCGCCAAATAATTCGCAAATATAGGGCAGTTATCCTTGTCATGACCCTTGTCTTTGCATTTGATACACCACACTTCTTCACGCACCTCTGGTCGGGGTGCCCTATCTTGCTTCAGGCTTTGCATCTCCAAGCATAGGTTTTGTAGTTATGCGTGGATTTGTTGAACTCTCGACCCAGGATCTTGTATTGGAGTTTCATGCAACCTCATTGCTATCTCTAATGCTTCAACCTGGGTTGAGATCTTCTATTGTGACAGCGTCGTCCTTAGGTGCGATGTTAGGGATGCCACAAACCAAGCATGGTGATGCGCATCTGAAAGTGTCATATTAGCCTCACAGATCATACTCTTCAAGCGCTAATCCAGATCCCATTGAGTCTCACCTGGAAGCATCACAATTTCCTTAAATCCGATGATTGACTGAGTTTCTGATTTTGGTCAGCTAAACTCTCTGTTCAATGCATCCTAGATCTCCGCTATTCCGGCATTTGGATGATCGCTAGAGTGCTCAATATACCACATCAATGCGTGATCCTGCAGCGCGCTCACTAAAGTAGCCTTTTTAATGTTATCATCTGTAATGCCTTGGGCTTCCCATACTGCCTTTACCACGAACCAGAACTGATCTAGTTCCTCATTTCCTACGCCTCTAAATATGGGCAACTTGGTCGCACTCACCATTCCCACCCTTGGAGGTGGTGGAGGTGGGGTGGGTGAAGATGGGGTTGATGTAGGTGAAGCGGGTGAAGCGGGTGATGGCATGGATGGAGGTGGTAACTGTGGAATGCGTTGCTTTATCAACTGGACTGCACTTCTCAGAGAGAACCCAACGAGCTCCTCCTCGCTTTCTCGTGAAAGTGAAATTAGGGGACTATTCTCTAATCCTTCGATCCCTTGGTAGCCTCTTCCGCTCCGCATTATCCCAGACATCAATGTATTCGCATACCCCGTCTTTCACATAACAACATTTTAATCCAGGTATTCAATGATTTGATGTACTTACCTCGCGGTCCCTTGAGAAAATTCCACTCAGCTTCACTGTAGCTCACGGTTGTGTCTATCACAAACTCAGTGATAAACCCTCCTATTATCTGATCCAGCCAATGATCTATTGCCCGTGTGATTTTATCTTCAAATGCCTCTAGCCGGCGCACCAACTCTGTGGTCCACACTAACAGTTGATCGAGTTTGCACCTTGCCTGACTATCGGCTAGCCTCGTGATCCATTCATACTATTCTAACAAGAAGGACGCGAAGAAGATCTCGTGGATTTCAGTGTATATGTAGCGATCCATCCATCTCTTCTCAGATATCTACGGAGTTTTGTTTTCCTGTACCATGAACTCGTGAAGCTTTTGATCCAACCAATCTTAAATCTCTTTCGTCGTAGGGTTCCAGCGTTCCGACATCAGACATCCCTCGGGCAGATCCTAGTCCCGGCAACGAAACCATTTGTTGGCTTGATGGGGCCTGACCCAGGTTCGGAAGTGTTTTAGCCAAGAAAATCCCGCACTACCGACCCTTTCAGCAACAATCCATGGAGCACGGAATGAAGTCTCACCCGAGGTAGTATGGGAGGGTTTTGGAACAAGGTTTTCGCACCCTAGGGATGTCTTGATGAGGACTGGAAGGGTCGCAACCCGATCTATGCACTCGCGCTACTCTGCACAGTTGTCTGGCCTTTGCGTAACTCGACGAAGAGGCACTTCTTAGATTCTTATTATTAATATGTTTATTATAGATCTGACCTAATTCTTAAGGTCTTTAATCAAGCACTCAACAGTTATAACCAGCGCGCACAACCATAAATCTTACACTATGCATAAACTCAGAACATAAGCATAAACATATAGATCTGCGACCAAATGCACAATAATTCAGAAACACTTATCTCTATTAATCTTATATTCAGTACAATCAGTTCCTCCCTGCGCACTCAGTTGCAGGGGTCTGCGCACATCGCTGCGGACTCTACCAGGCCTCTGCGCACACAGCTGCAAAGCCTACTGTAACTACTACCACCCACGACTCAGACTTACAGACTCAGAGCGAATATTGCCTTCACAAACCCATAATACATCAGATCTTAACCAAAAGCTACCTTCTACCCTTAGAACTTTGCTCTATTTATACCTTCCCATGGTCCGCGGACCATGGGTAAACCGACTCACTTTCTATTTTTTTACATTATTTTCGGGCGGATAACCCTTTGACTCGACCCATTATAGTTCACACTCTGTGCACTTCGCGAAACTTTTACAATATTGTTACCCTAAATTGTGGGATATAAGCCCCAAAACTGTTACGCGGGGGATCCGCTACCCAACACCTCTACCTACAAATCTACCCCTAGAGTCTCTTTCCCTATGCATATCATGGTTTTGTTTTTATTGTTTGTTTTTTTTTATCCAAAAGAAATCAAGACTTCTATTTATACCTTCCCATAAACGGCACCAAAATGTTTGTCAGTTTAATTATCTTAAATTGATTACATAAATTATCGACTGGAGTTGGTAAACTTGTGAAGTGCAAGTGCACAATATATGCTAGAAGCCTTTTTATTAAGTTGGATTTATTAATTGATTGAGTTATTGGAAATGTGTTTTTAAGTTTGATATACATATTTTAAAAATGAAATTAACATTGCTATCTAGTAAAAAATAAAATGATTTTAAATCTAAAGCAATATCCCTTTCTTGAAAAATGAAACTATAAAGAACTCACACTTGCAGAATGAAAACTAGATTAACTCACACTTGTTGAATGAAAACTATATTAACTCACACTTGCTGAATGAAAACTATATTAACTCACACTTGCTTCAAATTTGAAAGTTCAAGAAAGTAACTACAATCAAACCACACTTCTTTTTGAAATTAAACTAAGAAAACTTTTGAATAAAAATGCTTTGAACATAAAGCTGAGAGGAATCTATATATCTAAATCTATAGAGAGAAACATATTATGCTATGAAGTTGAAATGATTTTTGATGAAATTCCAAAAAACTCACAAGGAAACCATTGGTATTTTAATGAGTCAAATCAACTACATAAACTATAAAAGAGAGTTGTAATGCTATCATAAGAATATCAAAACTATAAATGGCCAGGATTAGTATTTGATGATCCAAAAACAACTAATGAAGAACTTCACTACTGACTTTCCAATTTAAAACAAATATCAATGTTGATATCCAATCTAAAATCAAACTAAGAATTATGAAATGAACATGTACGAAAATACTACAGAAAATAATAACAGAAAGGGAAATCTATAAGTTAAAAACCCTCACTGTTTGCAGGGGCCCTCCATAAACAGGTGGTCACAAGCTCCAATGAAAAATTAACTGTGCATCAAGTCTTCAAAGGCGCTTCCATTAAATAAAAACACAGAGTTTTAAAACAATTACATTCACCATAAATTCATTCACGTCGTCCCCTATTTTGTCTTGCCTTACAATATTTATAAAATCCATTTAATCACTGTTTGAGGCTTTCATGCCTACTTTCGGCTAATAAAGTTCTAATTTTACTATCAAACTGAGAAATAGATAATGATTCATTCACGATTTTCTATTCAGAAAAGAAATTCGTGAGGTGTTTTCATCTCAGACGCTTGCTCGCTTGTTCCAGCTACGTGTTGACTGTTGCCTTTGACCAGTCGTGATTCGGGATTTCTTCTAACGATTTGTTGCAGATGAATAGGAGGAGATCGTTGAGGGGATCAACCTCTTTCTGCCCATATCTCTCTTTCCTTGAAAGGCGCCTCGGACCCTATTCAACAATGGATTTGGCTACAAAAACGGATGTTAGCTGTAGAATTGCACGAATCTAGTAGCCAATGCAAAATTTAACCTAATAATGAGGAACATTTAAGAAATATAAAAAATTGGATAATCACTACCTTACATAGGTCAAAAACCTGCAATTGTATGCCTATCAAGTTAAAAGAAATGGGCAAGGAGAAAGAAAACGAGTGAAGAAGAGTGTCAAGATGAAGCATTCATGAGGCTCTACATTATATATGAGGGAATTTTACTGCGGCTATGTAGATGTGTATTCTAAGCAAGAAAGACAAAGGAGATTGTGTGAGAGAGAAGAGGAAATTACAATGGATCGGTTGTAGGTTGTATATCTTCAGTTTGCTGGATAATATAAAGGAAGGATTGGTTGTTTCTCTATGGACGTAGCCCAAATTGGGTGAACCACGTATATCTGTGTCTCTCTTGTTTTATGTGTTTTCTGTGTTTATATTTCTGCGATATTTTATGTGTTCCATTGCTCTGTAATATATAATTTTCTAACACAAACATGGGTTCACACTCTTCCATTAATGGAAAAGACTACTTGATCAGTGTACATGTAATATTGGCTTATATGTTGAGCATGGGTATGCCTCCCTAATCAAAATCATATCATGATGAAAATGTATTGTAACATATGATGAGCTTGACCAGTTGTTCCTGATTCGAACTTGGAACAAGGTAAAGCACTTTAGTCATCGGTTATTGCTTCTGACTTTGCAGTTTAGGGGGCAATCTGTTACAGGCCATTTTTTCATATCAACCCAAAAGGCATACAAACCATATCAATCAATATCCATGAACATTTTGTCATCATCCCTTCACAAATCCCTAAGCATCACTTCTCCAAAATGTCTAAGTTTCTTGAAAAAAATCTCAAAAACATTGATTTTAGCCCCAAAACTCCCTGCCCTCTTGGTCACCTGCGTTCAGTGCATGTTGCATGTTTGTGCACCAGCATTGTTCAGGACATGTTCATCCCTTCTGTAGGTGCGTTGATTCTAGAAATTCAGGAAAAATACAAAAACATTTGAAGCTTCCTTTTCTAGAAGCTTCCAAAATAGTTTTAACTATTTACCTCAGATAGAGAGCTCAAATTCCTATCTGATCCTATCTTGGAGACCTTATCTCTTATCCCTTGAGCTCATCCTCCCATTATATGTGTATCTCAAGCTCATAATGGTAAATCTTAAACTAACACACTCATCCTATAAACTTACTACCTCCCATAAAGGTTTGGGTTGCCTTTTGGAGATTGATAATGCCCTTATGTTGTGGCTTTGAACATAAAGGAGTCATCATATTCATGCATTAGGGTTGATATTTAGGTGTGTTTTGTGACAAGGAAGGACAAGTCAACTTGGGGAGACATCTACAAATTCGGCTACTATTTATGGTTATAAACTCTCTCCTATATTTGTTAATACAAAGAGTATATTGTTTCCTACATTTGTTATGTTATGTTTGCACTCATGTATTTCAATGCCATGTTGATTCTGTTAGTGTCAGTCTTTACAGCCTTCCTCCAGTGATCAAATATGCTCTTACAAAGTGATTTTGAAGTGTCAAGGTCAAATTTTGTCATTTCAAAGAGTTTTCAAGCAAAATTTGGTCACTAGGCATTAGGTCTAGGGTTTGCTTTCACTCCTTCTAAAGTTGTCCAAATGGCGGGCTATGTCATCATTTAGCTGAGTCTATT
>APFE031509000.1:0-14890 GCA_000404065.3 Pinus taeda | reverse complement strand
GTCAAAAGGCGCGAGTTTCATCTTTAAAAGTTACTTGTGGTCACTTCTAGAGCCTTCTAGAAGAGTGTTTGACGTGTATTGAGCGCCTCCAGATGGTTCCTGCATCCCTATGATAGAGGAACTTATCCCATCAAGAGAGGAGCTACCCCATCCAAAAGAGGGAGTATCCCATTGATGTTGGAACTGAATAACTTCCTCTAGAATACTATAAATACAGGCATTGGGCCAGAGGAGGAAGAGGTTGAAAGCTGAACATTCCAAAGGGTAAATGCTGCTGGAATTAGGACTTCCATTGTTAACTTGTGAGGAGAGATTACCATCCTTTCTTGTTGCCATATTGGGAGTGGGTGAGCTTGTCAAAGTAGAGGAAATCTCTTGTTGGACCCTGGGAGGAGCTTGCACAACACCAAGGCTCAGGTTGTAATGGTTCCTTTTTTGTTTCCTTAATACAAATAAGTCCATTCTTCTCAATGATTTGTTGTTAATGAATTATTTCATGTACTCCTTGGTCTATGTGATGAATATGCTTTGTTTTATGAAATATTCAGGTGTTATGTAATCGTTTGCTTTGTTAGTGTATGCAGGTCTTAAAGTGAAGGAGGAGCTCATCTGGATCAGCAAGGCTGGACTGCTACAACAAGCGTTGGACCTAAGGTAAGATCGGAAAACACTTGGTTTCTCATAGAATAATGTATGTTTAGAGAAGGATTGCTCTTGTTTGGTTTGTTTGTCACTAGAGAGTCTTAGACTCCTAGGGAGGTTAGGTTTGTCCGCAAAAATAACTCTTTCCACATGACAATCAGCTTGTTACTTTTATTCCATGATACATCAAAGGAAAATACAAATAGTTTGAAGTGAACCTCGGTGTTAACACAACGTTTGCACACTAACTAGTGTCACCTTCTTTAGTCTATTGTTTTTGGGTTAACCTTTGTTAGCCCAATCAAGTAGAGTAAGGTAAGGGGAAAAACCTTAGCAGGCACGTGAGAGATAAAATTAACTAATTCTCTACTAGAAGAACCTCTTCTTCTCTCAATAAGTCAAGATCCCTCTTCCGCCTCTGAAATGAATAAGTGCTATGCATAGTGAAAAATGAGAAAATAAAAAATTCAAAAATGGAAAATGAAATATGAATAAGGTGAAAGAAGAGAAAGGCTTCTTGTGCAGGGAGGTGATGCAAGTAACTCCACTGATGTACTGATCAGGCTCATTGGTAGTGGAGCCATGCTTTTGTTCCTATGTGACTCCAACAGGGTACTCTCCTAGCCTACTCATAGTGGAGCAACACCAGAGATGAAACTAAGACTCTGACGACTATAATGCTTGTGCACCTATATACCGCTAAACCGAAATTGAAACAACTGTGCTGCCTTGGTTTGGAATGTGTGTCAATCAACCAAGAGTCTTGAAGATGCTACATCTTACAATCAAGCTAGTGTGAATCCAAGACGAGCTGAGAGCTAAGCGATACTTTTGGAGCTGTTAGACTTACTTTGCACAAACAAGGTCCATTAACAGAGTTGGAGTTATACCAGTCTGTCGCCAGGTGTTGTAGCAGCTACAACCACCCTCCAAAATATTTCCTTAGCCAATTTTGGAGCCTCCCTACCAACCTTACACAACAACTTGCCACGCCTTGTCAAGTCCGCAAGATTTAGTGTCTTTCTTACTCAAAGGCAGCATGTGGATCACAGTTTGATGTTCTCCCTTCACAGGTTCCTCACCTGAACTTGGTTCAGCTACAGGCTAAACAAATTCCCCTTTAAAATTGCACATTTCTAGAGGGAAACCGACTTTTCCTCTAGAAATTGTGAAATCCTCTCTGACAGCTTGTTGGGCTCTAGGATTGGGCAATCTTGCTAGCCAAACCTCGTAGCAATATTTGTGCAAATTTTCCCAACAGTGGGCTGTTCAGCATAAGATTTGCACAAATCTGGGTAGCAGTTAGTTGCACTGCCCAAAAATTATGCAAATCTCCTAGGCAACCTGTTATAGACATTTTTGGGCACTTCAAACCTAATCATAAATGTCCATAAACTGAGGGCTCCTAGGTCCCTAAAAGTGTTGCTTCACTACCTAAAGGAACGAGGTCAGCTGACTACATCATCTTCCAGAAGTTCTCCACTAAAAACTGCTCATAAATCATCAAAACTAGACCATACTGAAAGCTCAATGCAGAGGGTGTGATGCATATCACCTTCCCAGTGTACAAGGTGTGATGCATACTGAATTGCTCCTCTGTAGGGTGTGATGGTCGAGAATGGACAAATGGCAGGGACAAAAATCCGAGGTGGAAGATCATGGAATCTTCCAGAAGCTTCCCCTCTGACACTTGCCTCTCTATTTTCGACCAGGGATGAGTAAGAGATCATCATTCTCCAAGTGGAACCAAGAAATATCAGAGAGATGACACTAATCAAGATCCCAAAAGATGACTCACCTCTCTGTAATCATCTATAAATGGATCCCTCTTCACAGAGATCCAGAGGCTAGAATTTTGTATCTTATAGAGAAGTGTTGTTGGTTTTCTGGTGGACATTCATAGTGTTGGGTGATCTAAGCTTTGGTTGAGATCAAGAAGGTCTTCCTAGCTGGAGGATGATGCTGGGTCAGAACATATGGTTGTAATCCTCTTGCTACTTTTGATCTTAATAAAGTTATTCTTCTTTCCTTCCATATTCTTGTGTACTTGTTTATATATGCATTTATATGGTTAACACAGTTCTAGTCCTGTGTTATTTATGAATATAGATATTGTTTCTTCGATAGTAGTATGTTCCTGTGATTCAACAGGTTCCTTTTGAAGCTAGGCAGACAAAGAAGAAGCAGTGAAGCTCTATCAAGAAGCAGAGGAAATCAAGCGCAAGACTAAGGTTGGTCTTCTTGGTTCTCCTCTTGTCTATTTTCATAAAAGAAAACAATAGTAGACTTTACTTGTTTGTTTCTAAGATATCCACCCATCTTAGTGGGAATAGCAGCATCTGAGTGGACACTATTAGCAACAAAATGGCAACTCCAATGGGGAGCGACTAGATTACTTGTTAGCCTATCTATCCTTGTTTCTTTTATAAACTTACAGACTGAGCCTGAAGTCAAGCCAGCTAGCCTCCGAACTGCATTTGTTATACAAATGCAAAGTAGATCAATGTTGCTTTAGTCTATCCCTAGGTTTTGTTTATAAATTAAACAATAGATATGCAAGCAATCTAATTTCCCTAAGTGATGGCTCTAGTAACCTCTTTAGATCACCCATGTGTTTTACATACATTGATCTTTACTTACTCAGCCTGAACTGAATTGCAAACTGTGAGTGAAAACCTATTTAAAGTCTCGCACTGGTACCATCACACCCTGCATTCAAGGTAGTCTGTATGCATCACACTTCCCGAGTGCAGTAGGTGCATTGCATATTGGTTTCACTATGTAACAGGTGTGATGGTCAAGGAGGGTTAACTTTACCCTCAGACTGTGATTTTTTCTCACTATTTTCAGTCCTATTCAGGAGTTTTGTTGTTTGTAGTCAATGTACTTCTATGAAAACACCCTTCTTTTGTATTATTCTACCTCCTTAGTGCAAAGAACTGTACGTGTTTTTTATGTATTGTGCATCATTTTCAGTTCTCTTTTGCAAAAAAGTAACATAGTCGAACTGTTGCCTCTAGGTCTGAAAGTGTCGTAGCTGTTGTTTTTAGTTTTAGAAAACAATCCCATTGCTCTTGATAGTCGATTATATAGTTACTATTGCATAGGCTTTGAATTAGTAGTTTTTAAAGTGTTGAAAAGCAATTTTCATTTCAAAATCGCAAAGTGTCTCTCTTGCTTTCACTTCATTTTGAAAAAGAATTTTGTTGAGTACTATCGCTTTACAAGTAGTTCAGATTTGCACATAGCTTTCTTAACATCATTCATACACTAAGAAGGCTGAAAACAAATACATGCATGTGCATTTGCATTTCGACAACTTGGTTTGATTTAGGACTGTGCATTTAGCGTGTGCTCTGTGCTCTGTGAAGAAAAGATTCTTGACTTTCTTTCCTTGGTAGCTTGGATTTTCATTGCCGAAAGAAGATTAAACATTTATTTATCATCTTAGACTGCATTTTAGGAATTATATACACATCATGTGGTGAACTTGAAAGGAAAATTGTTAAGCAAGATCAACTTAAAATAAATTCAATGAATATAACAATGCTTTGAAACTTAACACACAACATCCAGAGGTCTAGGCTAGAGACGCATTTCGGCATCGTAAAACCTGGTAACTGTTGTTTTCAGTGTTGGTTGGGTGATTCCTCCACTCTAAGATGGCAAGCACCAATACGGACTCGTGCTCCCATGTACCGTCGAGTATATATTAGGAGACCACAATAGGCTGCATCCTTTATCCTTAGGAAGCTATGTCTGCCACCCTATTGATCGCAATGCACTGAACACAGCATTCAGGAAGATTGACCGTCGTACCGTAAAAAGTTTTCTGTAGTTTTACTATTGGCTTGGTAATCCTCTCTGCCTAGATCTCCAGAGAAATCCATTTTTCTCCTTTTTAGACTCATTAAAGGAAAAGGTCCTTTGAGCCCTTGTCACTTCAGGCTCAATAAAAATCGAAGGCGACTAGAGTCTTGTTTTGTTTTTTCTCGACTCTTTAAAATTGAAAAAACAAGTTGTGTCAAAGTGTCTAAAATTTATCTTAATCGGAATAACATCACAAATTCCCCCATTGATCTTCAGGTTGAGAAAATGGAGTCTACCAACCAAGGATTTCCCCTTGGAGGAAATCTTAGTCCCTTCTCCTCTTGGGGAGATGTTGGTGCACCCCATATGACCACTTTGTCACTTCTAGGATTGACAATTGGTTTGCCTGTCTGGCTCTTCTCTACCTCTGTCGTTGAGAATCCCGTAATTCCTGAACAGTCAAATCAACAACTAGACGACACTAGTGTTGCCTCCCAACCTTCTACTTCATGTGATTCTCCCTCTCCTCCTTCCTCTTCGCTTGATAAAGCCAATAAAGCTAAAAATCAAGTAAATGAGAAGAAGAAGAAGCAGAAAGAGAAAAAGGAAAAGAAGAAAAAGGAATCAAAATCGAAAGGGAGAAACCAAGTGTCATCTAGCGAAAATCCTCACACTGCACCATCGAAACCTAAATCTCCTTGTGTCATTTGCAATGGAGACCACTATCACTGACATTGTCCCTATATTCCTTGGATCTTAAGGGACTGGTCTCCTCGTTTGCACAATTTGGTAGCGTCAACCTCTGGAGATCATGTTGAATGCTCACCATCAACCAGTGAAAGTGAAGCACATGGACAGAAAAGGAATCCCAAATTTCCTTGTAAGTTGTGTGAAGGAAATCATGCAGTCCACTGTTGTCCCTTCCTTGATGAGGCTAAAAGAGTTTTGGATGATCGTCCGATTTCACCGCTACGACTTCCTCCTAGATACAAAAAACTCTTGCCAAGTCCTCCACCAGTTGAAAATCTAGTTGGCCCATCATTGTGGTTGGCTGAACCGTCTATCATTGAAAATGAACCCTCTGAATCCATACCAGATGAAATTCAAAAGGTCGAGACGGTAGTTGACCTAGTCTTGCCTTCAGAGTGCTCTCTTCGAATGATACCATCACTAAAGAGAAAGAGAACGACACCATTCAAATTCTTTTCATAAACACAGACTCCGATGAACTTGGGGGCAGTCCTCCCGTTCCTTTATCATAGGAAGGAAGTTCATCAGAGTCATATACGGCCATCTATTTGGTCCCACCACCAAGCAGCCTAACATTTACTTCGATTGGAATCTACTAGGCAGACCCTATTTACCAGCTAGTGTACCATTCAGAGTCATTATACAAGCCTACAGAATGGTCATGGTTGGTACCATCATCGGTGAAGGGGCTTCTATGAGTATCCTTTTCTCAAATCCTTAGAAAGTGCTTGGTTCGCCATCGCTTTTGCCGAAATGAGAAATCTGATAGGCTTCGACAAAGGAACCAGTCGACCTTTAGGGATCCTTCCAAATGTGCCCATTACTTTGAGAAGGAATACTATTCACATGAATGTTATGGTAGTTCAAGGACCTTTAGATTATAATCTACTCCTTGGACATGACTATATTTATTACATGGGAGCCATCGCCTCCTCACTCTTTAGAGTAATGTGTTTTCCGCACGAAGGCAGAATGGTCAAGCTCATAGGCCAAATGTCATTCCCTGGTTCACACATTACAAATAGTCAAATGCCATCCCTAAATGGTTTTTCATGCAAGGAATGTCTCATTGATCTCCAGTCCATCCACCTGATGAGCGCGAGTGATTCAGGAGGATGTGATTGAAACCTAGGGGGCATGCACCCTGGTCTGTTTCGGCAAAAAAACCTTGGGTATAGAGTAGGTTTCCACAGAGGATATATGAATAGTCTGACGAACCCATCCTCTCAGGAAAAAGGGATCAGGCTGGAATAAGATACCTTCATTAAAGTTATGTGAGTGGAATGCGTCTGCTCCACTCACCTTTGTCTATTTTTATAGACATCGCCAAGGAAGCATTTTATCTGCTACGCGGATCGAAATTTCTTGGTAACCTAGAAATGTTTCGCTATACCTGGGGGCATGCAAACCTTTCCGCATGCAAGCAAAGAGAAGTTATTTATTTTTTAAATTAGTAGAGCCTCTAACCCTTTAAACCCGTAAGGCTAGTCGTTTCCTAGCTTGCATAAAGAAAGGATCCATGGCAAAGCTTGAGAGATGTAAGACACCTCAAAATAGCATGTTGAATGAGACATTCTTATCATACGACTGGTGAGCAATGTTACCACAGGGTTCAAGCTCGTTAAAAAATAAAACCTCCATGAGCAGTTTTAGCACATAGTTGAAGCTCGTTAAAAAATAAACATAAGTCATGAGCAAATGTTTCCCCCATAATTTAAGCTCATTAAAAAATGAACCGGTAAATAACCATTGTGAATGCCTTATCAGCAGCTTTTGAGCCTTGGTCGTGTTCTCTCCATCACCTCCACTATGTTTTTAGTCGATCATTCACCTCCATATGATTGTTTACCCCTTCGAGGAAGATATGCAAAGAGTGATTCTATTAGCCATCCTTGTGACACTGCCGTGATTGGAAAATTCCAAACCTTACCTGGAATCAGCTACTACCTGAAAGCATCACTCATTCCTCGAAAATGAGTCTTCTTTAAGCTCTTTTCACTTGACTCGTAAAATATGAAAATATTACCGAGCAATTGGCCTCTCGGGCTCGTTAAAGTCATCGCAAGTGATATCCCTCCTCTAGATTTTAATCTTTTTGGACCTGAGGGATTATTACACAAAAAGATAGAGCACTTGTCTTGTTCGGCTCGTTAAAACTATCAAAAATTCATCCCTTTTTTAGTATTTTATGCTTTCTCAGACTTAAGGGATTGTATGATGAAAATGAATCATTGGAGTCTCCTTTCCATTTCTTTCAGACTCTCTAAAATTGAAAGGGACTGAGTTATCTTTGTCGTTAAACTCGTTAAAACCTAATAGCAACAAACTCGTCCAAATGGACGAGAACAAGTTTCACTGTCACTAGGCTCGCTAAAATATAGCGATAGGTTCGCCCGAAGGGTGGATTATAGAACAAGCATATGTTATCCTCCTCAAGCTTGAAAAAAATAAAGAGGTACTAGTCAAAAATGATTGGGAAAAATTGGGAAGAAAACTTGAAGAAAATTTATTGGTAGTAAGTCGCTCTTGAACATGACACTTTCCTTTCGCAACCATGCCAGGTTGGGTTGTTCCATTCACTGGTCATCACCATTGGTCCATCACACCATCCATATTTGGGGTTAACGCTACCAATCCATCGTCAGTGTCGCCGATATGTTCAAGAGAGGTCATTCAGATAATTCACCTGTGTCTCACCCACTACAATAGATTCATGCTCCATTCCTTCATGACCACCACCCTAAACCCTGTATCGTCATATTGTTTTCACCTCCAAAAGCATTTTCTTCATTCCGTGTCATTGATATGGGATTCATTAAGGCCCTCCTGTGATGAGTCACTTCTTGTTGACATTAGCTCATTATCCAAGAATTTGACTTAGGAACAACCCTTTCAGTACTTTGAAGCTTGCATGCCACAATGGCAAGTTTCTCACTTTCGGCGACAGGTTTACATCAATGGCCTTCGACCAAGACATTTTACGTGGTGTTCGATGCCAAGTCCTTTTTTACACCATGTGAATTGTACTGTAGTACCTCGAGAGTCATTGTCATTATTAGTGATTCCTCTCGTGCCTGTTAACAACTTACATCATTGGCTGGTAATCAAGCAATGTCTTTCCATGTTCGACTCCAGAACATTTTTTCACATGGATCGACTTGTTCTCCAAGTGAACATTGAACGAGTTTTGAAGACCCCAGATCTAGTTTCATCCATCCGGGCTGTGATATATTCAAGAATATAAAGATAGAAAGTGTACATCATTGTCGAACAGATGATCATCCAAATCAAAGGATGATGAGTCCATATCATTAGTCTGCCACACAAACGATTGTCTATCCTATGTACATGAAAATGAATATAAAGCTGAGCATGAGAATGCCCACCTCAGCTAGATCATGAAAAAATGTTGTCAAAATAATGTATTGCATTGTATCTTATTACAGGTCACCTCCCAGCTCGGAAAAACTTCGGATCCTCATAGTAAATCATTTCACCCGACATCAGAAAGATTAACGACCTCATACTTTAGGGGGCAACTGTTATAGACATTTTTGAGCACTTCAACCCCAATCATAAATGTCCATAAACTAAGGGCTCCTAAGTCCCTAAAAGTGTTGCTTCACTGCCTAAAGGAACAAGGTTAGCTGATTACATCATCTCCCAGAAGTTCTCCACGGAAAACTGCTCATAAATGGTCAAAACTAGACCATACTGAAAGCTCAGTGCAGAGGGTGCGATGCATATCACCTTCCCAGTGTACAAGGTGTGATGCATACTGAATTTCTCCTCTGTAGGGTGTGATGGTCGGGAATAGACAAATGGAAAGGACAAAATGCGAGGTGGAAGATCATGGAATCTTCCATATGCTTCCCCTCTGACACTTGCCTCTCTGTTTTCGACCAGGGATGAGTAAGAGATCATCATTCTCCAAGTGGAAGTAGGAACTATCAGAGAGAGGACACTAATCAAGATCCCAGAAGATGACTCACCACTCTGTAATCATCTATATATGGATCCCTCATCACAGAGATCCAGAGGCTGGAATTTTGTATCTTATAGAGAAGTGATGTTGGTTTTCTGGTGTATATTCATAATGTTGGGTGATCTAAGCTTTGCTTGAGGTGAAGAAGGGCTTCCTAGCTGGAGAATGATGCTGGGTCAGAACATACGGTTGTAATCCTCTTGCTACTTTTCATCTTAATAAATCTATTCTAGTTTCCTTCCATATTCTTGTGTACTTGTTTATATATGCATTTATATTGTTAACACACATCTGGTCTTGTGTCATTTATGAATATAGATCTTTGTTCCTTTGGTAGTAGTATGTTGCTGTGATTCCACAGGTTCTCTTTGAAGCTGGGCAGACGAAGAAGAAGTGGCGAAGCTCTATCAAGAAGGAGAGGAAATCGAGCGCAAGACTAAGGTTGGTCTTCTTGGTTCTCCTCTTGTCTATTTTCATAAAAGAAAACGAAAGTAGACTTTACTTGTTTGTTTCTAAGATAGCAACCCATCTTAGTGGGAATAGCAGCATCTTTGTGGACACTATTCCCGCTAACAACGTGGTTTAGGAAACCTAGAGTGTGATTGATAGATAAATGCAATAGGTAGGATAAACTGTGTGCACATCTAGCCAAGTGGCTGTCAACATATGGAAAACAACTTACGTGGATGTACATGAACTTCATGTTGGGAGATACGGTCGATAAGCATGTGTTGGGGGGGGGGGGGAATTATGAAAAAGGCTCCCCAAGTTGGAATGACAGAGTGTGGAGAGAACGATCGCATAGAAGGTTATCAATGCGGAAGAATTCAACGAGGTGTGCAAAGCATTGAACAAGGCATGTAGTGTTTAGTGAATTGATTGGGAGTTGCATGTACCAGCAAATTTATGGGCTTATAGGGTGATGTGCAAGAAAATGATGGAACCAACACCTTCCAGGGTAGCCTATGGAGCGAATGCTATAATGTTGATGGAGTCTATCATGCCTAGTTCACGCATAGCAGCGCCCACAGATATGACGGATCGTGGGGTCTTGGAAGAAGGGATCGCACAGTTGGACCTAATCAAGAGATCCAGCAAGGTGATCTTAGGCTCCAAGAACTCATGAAGTAAAGAGTTTGGTTAAGGGAGAAAAGTGCCATGATGGAAGAAGAATGTAGGTTTTAACCCTGTACAGAAATTACCTACATACGAATTCTAAAACACAGAAAAATAAACAATGCAGGACCATAACACATGAAACACATATACATAGAGATTTTCCCACTGGATCCCAAAACTGGGACTACCAGCTTAATTTTGCATTATGTTCCTTTCAATGTTATAATACATATTTATACATGCTGAAGCATCCAATACCATGGACCGAAAACCAATGCATCCAATACCATGGACCGAAAACCATCGCTTCCAAAACCATGGACTGAAAAACCATTGTGTCCAAAAAACATGTGCAAAAAATCATCCAAAAAACCATAGGTGGGTATGCCCAACCTAACATAGGGTCCAAAATACAAATTTTCCGGGGCGCTGCCCCGGAGCCCATAAAGTGGGGTTACGGATAACCCTCAAACCCCCTATTAACTACATGGAAAGAATATAACACAACCCAACAAAGAAGTCAAGAAGCTTGAGGAAGGAATAAAGAAGGACTTTCTTGATAAAAAGTCTGTGGTGATAAAATAAGAGGCACACGGTTCCATTGACAAATTTAGGAGCTATTGCTGAGAGTTTATCAGTGTGATGCCTTAGATTGGGCCATATATTACTAAAGGGATCACTGATGGTGGCACAATGCAGTTGGTAAAATGTGTGATGCAGTTGGTAAAATGCACGATGCAGTTGGTAAAGTTAAATGGAGAACCTTTCCCAGGAAGAGTGAATGGCAATTGATTGAAGCCATGCATGGGTGGCTTGGTTAACTGACTAGCCCACCAAAGCATAGTCTTAGTGCTCCATGTAGCTAAAAGGAGGCACGGGACATAAATAGAGGCAGGGAAGCAGTTAAGCAGTCTATGAACAACGTATCTAGGAGATACAACAGAAAAATGCTCAGTGCATTGCAGAACTTGTAGCGGTCCAAGCAGAGTTGGGAGGTCTCCATGCAAAGATATCCGCACTGATCGAGTGACTCGAGGGCAAGTCATGATGTTTGCGTTGGGGGCCTGTTGGGCGCGGGATCCCCCAAGGGAAGGTTTGGGGCTTAAAGCCCAGATTTTGGCTAAATATGATGTAAAGACTCTACGTTTTTTCTGTTCAGATTGCAACAAGATGATGGAGCTTAGTGAAAAGAGTCGCCTTCGCTAAGTGGGCCCACAGGCAAATTATGGCACAAAGTCTATTTTTAAACTATGTCTATTTTTAGACATATGGATCATGTCTATGAGTTGCAGGATGTTTTTTATGGATGATTGGTCAAGTTGGCAAAAATAGATGGACTTCTATTTTTAGACAACAACGGTGACACTGTCAAGTCTAATTATAGAGCAGTCAAATATTATTGTCTTATAATAATATTTAGACTATAAAATTTATCTTATTCTCTTGGAGCACTTCAATTTGAACTATAGATGTGGAACATGCAGCTGTCAGAAGGAAATACGCTTTCTTTGTGGGTCAGTTGAGTTGTTACATGCATGACTTCAATTAGAACTCAATCAGTTGAGTTTGGTGGAGTTGATTGTGGAGTTGATGGAGTTGTGTTCAGTTTGACTTGGTTAAACTAGCTGTAATTAGTCTAACTACAAATAGACTAATGATGAGTTGTTAAACTAATTATTAACTCATAATGCAACTAAAGAATACATCAGTTAACTCAGTTGCATGTTAGTGCATGTTTAGTTCAGCAGGGATAGGTGTTAGAGGATCAAATTGCTATCAGTTGTGACTGTAGTTGTGCATGAGGATTTGCAAAATCAATGGGATTGAGTTATGCCATTGAGAATTGGCCAATACCAAGTGATTATATCCTCTGCTCACGTGATTCCCAGTGTGAGTGATTCTTTTGGGGTAAATACGAGTTTGGTTCAACCATTCTCATCCATTCTTGAGCAGGTATTGAGCAGTGGAGGCAGGCAAGTAGTGGAATAGATTTGGAGATCAGATCTGAGCTATATTGTGTGTAACAGGTAGAGATAGTGCTAGATAATTGTGAGAAGTATTGACTATTGTAATGTTACATGTTCTCAATCATTAATATACAGATAGTGTGGGGTTTTCAGCTCTAAGCTTTCCCCGGGTTACATACTGTGTAAATGTGTGCATGCTCTTGATGTTTTATTGTTATTGATGTTGCTATATTGATGATCAACGTAGAGGAGATTATGTATTGTGTATGTATTCCAGAATAGTACATGATCAGGATGATCTCCATTGAATATGTGTTTATTATTCAAATTTTCTACATGGTATCAGAGCGAGATGATTTGTAGAAGAAGTTCTACATGGTATCGTAGCTGTTGATCATCAGATCTACTATTCAGGAAGTGTTTACATTCTATTTCTTCAGGCAGAGTCTGTAATCGGGCTAGGTAGCCTTTGGATTCATCCTTCCTTTGGAAGGTGAGATATCTGGTGAATGCCCATATAGTCGATCTCTGTACAAGAAATACCTTGTTCTCACAAATTCTAGATTGGAAGCGGTTGAGTTGGTTGCTGGTGGAATTCGAATTTGCATCAGTGTTTTCTTGGTGTCGAAACTAAGATGTCTTTCACAGGATTGCGATTGGAGTATGCCCTTGAGGGCAGTACGAATTATATTGCATGGAAGGACAGGATGGAGGCAGTGTTAGATGATAATGGGCTGAAGGAGTTCGTGGATGCGGATGTCCCAAAACCTACTGATGCTATTGAAGATGAGTCTTTGCAAAAGAAGATAGCAAAATGTCAAAGGATTCTGTTGCAGGGCGTGAAGGATCACATTGTGTCCAGCCTCCATGGAAAGGCTACTCCATATTTGATGTGGAATTGTTAACAGAATTATTCCAAAGCAAGAGCGATCAGAGGAAGCTGGTGCTCAAAGATAAACTCAGAAACATCAAATGCGAGAAGGGTGACAGTATGCCCAAGTATCTCATGAACTTCATTCAGTATCGAGATGAGCTGGGAAGTGTGGGGGTTACTGTCGATGATGACGACTTGGTGAGCTTGGCTCTCCTTGGTCTTCCGAAGATTTGGCATTCCTATCAGGACTCTGTCAATGGCTGGGAGAAATTGCCAGGATGGGAAACACTATGGTCAGATCTTGTGCAGGAGGAGATAAGGCGGGGTACCAGGGATGGATCTTCATCAAAGGGAGCTAATGAAGAAAATTGTGCTTTGGCTGCTAAAGCAAAGAAAGGGAAGAGCAAGAAAGCTTCTCAGTCTGGTGCGAAAGGCAAGAAGCAGGACATGTCCAAGGTGAAGTGTTTTCACTATCACCAGCATGGACACTATGCCACTAATTGTCCACAGAAGAAGAAGAACAAGCAAGCTGCTGGATCTACAGCAAGAGAGGCTCTAGCCTCACTGTTTGAGCTTGATTTTTCATTGATCTCATGCTTGGTTTCAAGTGTGATGGGATCGGTGTGGTTCTTGGATAGTGGTGCGTCTTTTCACTTGATGGGAGATAGAGATTTGTTTTCTGATTTGGAGGACAAATATCTTGGAGTGCACATCGAGATGAGCGATGATGGTAGATACAGTGCGACTGGTATCAGTACCATTTCCTTTGAGAGGGAGTCTGATAAACCCTTCGTATTGAAGGAAGTCATGCATGTTTTTGGATTGAAGAAGAATCTTATCTCTGTGGAAATGTTAAAAGACGAGGGGTATGATGTTTTTTTCAGCAAGGGAAAAGCTTTCCTGTGCAGCAAGACAACTTGTGAGACCCGGAAGATAGGGGTTCGAGTAAGGAACCTTTATCCGTTGCATGTAGATGGATGCGCAGCAATGGCAGGCAAGGCAGAAGGATTGGTGAACTGGGATGATGGCGAGTTGTGGCACAGGAGATTGGGTCACCTTCACCATGGAGCCTTGAAGATACTGCAGCAGATCACCACAGGGCTTCCTAAAGGCACACTTGCGCAGTCAGATCAGTGCAAGGGGTGTACTTTGGGGAAGTTTGTGAAAGCCACCTTTCACAAGAAGGATAGTCATGCCACGACGATCCTTGAGAGAACTCACACAGACATGTGTCGACCTTTCTCAGTTGCTTTGACAACAAAACATAGGTATTATGTGATTTTTGTTGATGCTTTCTCTCGTAAGTGTTGGATATTCTTCATGCAGAAGAAGAGTGAGACATATTCAAAGTTTTGTGAATTCAAAGCACTGGTTGAGAAGGAGTTGGGGAGGAAGGTGAAGGCTCTTAGGAGCGATAATGGTGGTGAAGACATCTTGGACGAGTTCAAGGATTTCTACAAGGCAGAAGGGATTCGAAGAGAGCTCATAGCTCCCCATAACCCACAGCAGAATGGGGTAGCTGAGCAGAAGAACAGAACGATCGTGGATGCTGCACGGGTGATGTTGCATGATCAGGGCCTACCCCTTCACTTGTGCGCAGAAGCATGCAATACAATAGTTTATTTGCAGAACCGTTGTCCTCATAAGATACTTGGCATGAGTACACCCGAGGAGGCTTATTCTGGTAAGAAGCTTGATCTTTCTCATTTGAGGATTTTTGGTGCTAACGTTTACATGCATGTG
>APFE031508996.1:152833-272714 GCA_000404065.3 Pinus taeda | reverse complement strand
CCAAGAGAATAAGACAAAGTTTATAGTTTAAATATTATTATGAGCTAATAATATTTGACTGTTCTATATTTAGACTGAGCAGTCACTCCGCTATGGTGTCACTCCGTTGTGGTCTAAAAATAGAAGTCCATCTATTTTTTCCAACTTGATCAATCATCCATAAGCAACAACCTGTAATCCATAGACATGATCCATATGTCTAAAAATAGACTTGCGCCAAAAATAGCCTGCGGGCCCACTTAGTGAAGGCGACTCTTTTCACTAAGCTCCATCACCTTGTTGCAATCTCAACAAGCATTTCTTGTTGCACACTTTTCAACAATTGTTGGAGAAACAACACTTGAGAGAAGTGTTGCATGCAGAACATTCCAAAGGTTCAGGACTGAGTTTGAGTTGAATGCCTTTCTTGTTGAGAGGGAGTGTTGAAAATGGCAACAAGAAATGCTAAAAATAACATTGTTATGAATAGCATTTCAGGATATACTCCAACTCTATTGGAAATAGAAAAAAATAGAAATGCTATAAATAGCATTTTGGGATAGATTCCAATTTTAATTAGTCCCTGAATTAACATTCGAATTTAGTCTCACCAACTGTTTGAAAAATAAATAATTAATTCATCTTGAGTTAATTAGTTGGAGAAAATCAAACATGAAGTCTATGTGAGGACATGCAATAATTATCTCTTTGATTGAGGAAGTTATCCCTTAATTAAGGAGATAAGGATGAGTTGTAATTAGTTAGCTCAGTGAACTGAGTTATTTCCAGTTAAATTAGTTCCAAACAATTGGAGGAACTAATTGTGAGTTCAGTTAGTTAATGCATGCATGCATGCAACTAGTGTTCCCTAGATAACTGAATATTCTCTCATAAATAACTCATGCATGTCAATTCAAAGAAAGACCCAGTTGAGATTAAAGGAAGGGACAATGTACTATCAATTGGAGGAATTTTTCTATAAAGGAAACCCATCCATGCAAAAGGAATTATCTCCTTCAGGATTGCACAGTTATTTCAAAGGTTAGAGCAGTGTGTGAGGTGAGAATCACATAGAATATAGCTGGAGGACCCAGGAGAAACTGCACAAGGAAATAGGAGGCTTGGAGGACTGAAGGAAGGCATATGTGTTGTCTATTTTTTTATGAGCAGCAATGAGGGATTGTACTAAGAGATGGATAGCTTGTGAGCTAAAGCTTTGTGTAATCCTAAGATATTTCCACTTGTATGATAATAGAGATAGCAGGGTTTTTAGCTGAGGCTTTCCCCAAAGTATTCTTATGTGTTTCATTTGTATGATTTCTTCTTCTCTGTTATATGTGTTTTATTTGATCTTGCTCAAAATCGGTTAAGCTTCCGCAAGTTTGATAGTAGAAGTAGATCAAGTATTTTGCTTTAGTTACATTGCATTATCAGGTGATCTATAGTGAGAATTTCTACATCTATTAGGCCTTGTTTCTAATGAAGTTGGTGAATATATTGAAGGAAACAATGTTATATGGTCAATAGATAGTCATGACTCTTGAAGGATGGTTCAAAAGGGAGTTGAACTCCTCTCATTATAATATAAGTACCTTTTAGATTTATGTTACCTCCTTGTGATTATATTCTTGTTTGGGTTTATTGCTTTGATTATTATTTATACTTCCTACATGTATATTTGAGTATTTTGATACTTCTAACTCCTTGATGAGATGTGATAAGTGGATCCTTCTTGAGGATCATGGTTAGTGCAAGAAGTTAAGAGTTAGCACTAGAAAAAGGAAAAGAGGCACTTAATGAAAATTTGACAAAGTGCTCCAAGATGCCAATGTCAAGGTACGCAAGTATCTAATACTAAAAAATATGTAAGATGCTTCATTTCAATTTTATGTTTCAGCTGCAATATTGGATGACATGGTAAGCCCTAAGGTATGATGATAATTTCACCTTCGCAAATGGCCCATGCACATAAATTTTGATTCATAATACTTATGATGAGATGATGCACTTGGTATTGGACAAGTATCTTACATTCTATTAAATCGTGGTAAAGTCACTTAGAAACAATGATTTTTGATATGTTGATATACTTGATATTTGGAAAAGCATGTCACATCTTAGACATGATGGATATCTTGATCCCATAAAGAAGGCTAGAAATTTGATTCTTATATAAGTTCGCTTGATACTATTGATAATGCTTATGATAAACATGATAACCATGATGATGGAAGTGTAATAATAAGATTATTTCTCATGATCTCCATGTTGACCTTGGCTTAATAATTATGACATATGGTAAAAACGGGATGCCCTGATTTGATGATTGAATGAATGTAAAAGAATTAATGAAATGATTATGATCTTAAAGTATGATAAATAACTTGACAGTTTCCCTAATTATATGACTCTAGCACTTGATGAAAATTTGATGTCATGTTCATATGAGATGATGAAGTAGTTGATACTGACATGTTATGACCATGATGAATATATGTCTTAGAACTTGATATAGCTTTATTTTATGATCTCAAAATTTTATTGATGCATAACAGTATTATAGACATGTTGATGACTTGAATAATAATGGCTGAAGGGGTTGCTCATTAAGAGGTAGAAACTCTCCATAAGATCCCTACACCTATTATCATTTATATGTATAGAAGATTATTTATTTTTGAAGTTTTATGACATAAATAGACAAATATCTAATGTTGTTGGTTTGCAGCAAGTTCTGGTATGAGAAGTGAGGGTTTCTCTTAGTTTAATGCCAAACCACACAGAAGAAATCATATGGGTGAGGTTATGACTGCAGGTCACAAAACTGGAGCTTTATCGAGCTCCTACAAAGTGAAAAAAGGTGTGTAGATTTTTTTAATTTTTGCTTAAGCTTGGTTTGAAAAATTACTTTGAAGGAATTCAAAGGGCATAGTAGAGAATTATTATCGATAACTGATGCCCCAATGAAAGAAAATGCAAACACCTAATAAGCAATCTGAAAGCTCTAGCATGACTCATGAAGAAAAGGAAGAAATGCTACATGATATATCAAAATTACAAGACCAAGTGCAACAAATTTCACTCTCACAAAAGATAATAGAAGCTAAGATAAATGGTGTGGAATCTAAGATAAAGGGCATGGAAACCAAGATTGACAATTTGAAGATAGATTTGAAGGCAGATTTGACTAATTTTCTACAAGAAATACTTACTAATGGTGAAAGAGGAGTAAAGGAAACTCATGATGTGAACAAAAGAAATGTTAATCATGATTTCATAGACTCTAATGTTGGATCGAAGATGCATCGTATTCCAAAAATCGATATGAGGAAGTTTGATGGCAAGGATCCTGCAACATGGATGTTACAGATGGAGCAATTTTTCGATCTCAATAATGTGCAAAACACACAAAAGGTACGTATTGCAAATTTATATTTGGAACCAAATAAGTTTTTATGGTATCAATGGCTTTTCTCTCGTAAACAAATTATCACTTAGGCAATTTTTACAGAAGAATTGACAGCACATTATGAGGATACAAAAAGCAACACTTTTTTTAGCTAATTGATAAGTCTCAAACAAAAGGGTTCAATAATGGAGCACATTGAGGAGTTCCAAAAATTGACCATAAGGGTAAAAAATATTCCAGAGGAGAATAGGATTGATGTGTTCATAGGGTCTTTAAAGGATAATATCCAACATGATGTTCGCCTTTGGGAACCTGATTCATTAGAGAAGGCATTCAGGTTAGCAAGAAAAATGGAAAGCAAAATTATGGCAACCAAGAAGCATACCACTCAAAACTATAAAGATGGAAGTGTTGTCCCTAGTCTTCCACAACCTATAAGGTTGACACCACAACAATTGGAAGAAAAAAGAGCAAAAGGGCTTTGTTACAGTTGTGATAGTAAATACAGTAAAGGTCATAAGTGTGTTGAGAAGAAATTATTCTACATAGATTGTGAAGAGGAAGAAGAGAAGGAGCAAGAAAGGTCAAAAGAAGAGGATATACTCCAGGAACAAAGCCTAGATGAAGAACAAATGAATCTGACCATATCTTGCAATGCATTGGCGGGAATTACACTCCTCAAACCATCAAGATAGAAGGACAAATCAAGAAGAAAAAGGTAATAGTTTTGATTGATTCAGGAAGCACCCACAATTTTATTCATTGTAAGGTAGCAAAAGAATTGAATTGCTTCCTATATCCAGCACCAGAGTGTCAAGTGATGATTGCAAATGGGGGAACAATAAATTGCTCTGGAAAGTGCCATAATATCAAGCTATCCATGGGAGAATATGTATTGACTAGCCCAATGCTTTCCATTCCAATGGAGGTGCTGATGTTGTACTAGGAGTCCAATGGCTATAATCCTTGGGTTCAATAGCTTTTAATTTTCAAGAACTTTTCATGAAATTTTTTGTGGAAGGAAAGGAAGTTGAATTAAGGTGTATTGCAGGGAAACCGGGAAAGATAATCAGCTCTAACGGTATGACAAAGCTTCTAAAAAAGGAACAAAGAGATGTAATTGCACAATTATGTTCGCTGTTTCCACATCGGAATCATCTATTTCTCCAGATCTCCAAAAAAGTCCTGGATAATCATTCCAAGGTATTTGAGACTCCTAAAGGTCTCCCACCTGTGCGTGATCATGATCATGCTATTCATCTAATTCCAGGAAGTGTTCCTCCAAACATCAGGCCGTATAGATATCCCTATGTCCAAAGAGTGAAATTGAACGTATGGTTGCAGAAATGCTAGAGGCTGGTATAATTCAACCGAGTCAAAGTTCTTTCTCTGCTCCAGTTGTATTGGTGCACAAGAAGGATGGATCATGGCACATGTGTCCGGATTATAGGGAGCTCAACAAGCTCACTATTAAAGATATGTTTCCCATTCCTATCATTGATGAATTACTAGATGAATTGCATAGATCAATTTACTTCACCAAGTTGGATCTTCGTTCAGCATATCATCAAATCAGAATGAAGACTGAAGACATTCCAAAAACAGCATTTAGAACTCATGAGGGTCATTATGAATTTTTGGTCATGCCTTTTGGCCTTACCAATGCACCTTCAACATTTTAAGGGTTGATGAATTCAATTTTCAAACCATTCCTTAGAAAATTTGTGTTAGTATTTTTTGATGATATACTAATCTACAACAAGTCTTGGAAGGATCATGTTGAACATGTTGACAGGGTGCTACAACTATTGGAGGAGAAACAATTATATGCAAAAAGATCCAAATGTTTCCTTGGAGTACAAGAGGTGGAATATTTGGGTCATATTGTATCTCATGCAGGAGTTAAGGTAGACCCTAGCAAAATTAAAGCCATTAAGGAATGGAAAATCCCCACATCCATAAAGCATCTGCGAGGATTTCTCGGGTTGACGGGGTATTATCGCAAGTTTGTTAAGAATTATGGGAGAATAGCAGCACCTCTAACAACATTATTGAAGAAAGATGCATTTTCATGGACTCCGGAAGCAACAAAGGCCTTTGAACATCTTAAAGAGGCAATGTGCCAAGCACCGGTCTTAGCTACACCGGACTTCACGAACACCTTCATTGTGGAATGTGATGCTTCAGGAAATGGAATTGGTGCTGTTCTAATGCAAGATGAAAGACCCATTGCTTTTGAAAGTCGTCCAATCAAGGAAAGTTTTTAAGCAAAGCTATTTATGAGAAGGAAATGTTGGCAATACTCCATGCACTTAAGAAATGGCGACCCTATCTAATGGGAAGACACTTCAAGGTAAAAACAGATCATGATAGCCTTAAATAATTTTTAGAACAAAGATTATCCTCTGAAGAGCAACAAAAGTGGGTCACAAAGATGTTGGGTTATGACTTAGAAATCATCTACAAAAAGGGGAAGCAAAATGTGGTGGCAGATGCTCTCTCAAGAAAGGATGAGGATGTGGAAGCATTGTTGTGCGCCATTTCTATTATCCAACGAGATTGGATAAACGAAGCAAGGATGGAATGGAAGAATGATGAAGAAGTGCGGGCACTTATTCGAAAATTACAACCAGATTCCAGTACGTCTGATACATTTAGTTGGAAAAATGATTCGTTATGGTACAAAGATCGCATATACCTCTGTAAGAATTCCCAGCTAAAACAAAGATTCTTATGGAATTGCACACTTCTCCCTTAGGAGGGCACTCAGCATTTTTAAAAACTCACCAAAGGGTTAAGAAGGAATTTTTTTGGGATGGCCTTAAATCAGATATTCAAAAATTTGTGGCGGAATGTTTGGTTTGCCAACAAAATAAAGTTGAAACAATTAAGACACCGGGTCTATTACAACCTTTATCCATTCCAAGCCAACGTTGGGAGGGGGTTTCAGTGGATTTTATCATAGGTTTACCCAAGTTTGAGGGAAAGAGTGTTATCATGTTGGTAGTTGATAGACTTGCCAAGTATGCAAACTTTTGTGCATTATGACATCCATTTAAAGCCAATATAGCTTCTATTGCATTTATGGAAACAATTCAAAAGCTACATGGAAACCCAAAGATTATTGTAAGTGACAGAGATCCCATTTTCACTCGAAATTTTTGGATATAATTATTTTCTTGTCTTGGTACTCCGTTAGCTCAAAGCTCATCTTATCATCTTCAATCTGATGGGCAAACTGAGATAGTAAACAAATGTTTGGAAGTATATCTTCGTTGCTTTGTATCTGATAAACAGACACAATGGGTCAAATGGTTGCCTCTGGTTGAATGGTGGTATAACACTTCCTTCCATACAACAACAAAAGTGACCCCATTTATGGAACTTTATGGGTATCAGCCACCATCCATCACATCATATATAAGAGAAAATTCTAAGGTTCAAGCAGTGGAACATCACATCGAACATCAACAACAAGTCCTCCAACTCTTAAAGGATAACCTCGTATTGGCACAGAATAGAATGAAACAACAGGCAGATCAACATCACAATGAAAGAAGTTGTGATGTAGGTGATTGGGTATCCTTAAGGCTACAACCATATAAGCAAATGTCCCTCAAGCAAGCTGAGAAGGATAATAAATTATCACCAAAGTATTATGGTCCGTACAAGGTGTTGCAAAAGATTGGTACTATGGCATACAAATTGGAGCTTCTTGCAGCTTCTTGTAGCTTCTCGATTGCACCCAATTTTCCATGTTTCATGTTTAAAGAAGGTTATAGGCAACAAGCTCCCAGTTCAAACAATATTTCCAGAACTTGACGAGGAAGGAAAATATTATATTGGAACCGGAAGCAGCCACAGAAAAAAGAAATCGACAGGTATGAAATCGATCAATTTCAAAGTATCTTATCAAGTGGAAGAACTTATCCGCTGAAGATTCCACATAGGAGGATGAGAATTTTATACAGAAGTATCCAAAACTACTCAAGCGTTGAGGAAAACACTTTTTTGAAGGAGAGGGGCATGTTGGGTCCCTATAATACTAGTGATTACCCCATTACTATTGTAGTTATACCCCTTAGTAATATTGTTGTGCCCCTATTGTCCCCATATTGTTATTATTGTGCCCCATAGAATCCCTCTATTCTTATTTTTGTGGATTTATATTATTATTGTTAGGTCGGCTGGGTTATATTGTGACTCCTTAGACCCCTATATATAGAAAGGAGGTTTTGTCATTTGTATCATCCAAGAATTGTTCATTTATATAATGTAGAGGAGGTTGCCCCCTCGAAGAGGCTAAATTCTAAGGCATTGATCTATATTTTCTATCTTTTTCTTAAGCTGGTTCCATAACATCAGGCCTATAGGTTTGCATGTGGGAGGTCACAAGTTCGACCCCAGTCAACCCATAAAAATTTTACATGCCAATTCAGGGCCGCATGGAGGCCTCTAGGCTTGCCACATGTCGACCTCTAATTGGTCCAAATTCCAACGAATATTTTGGAGAATATTTTAGGGAATATCCCTCAGAATATTCTTTTTTAATAGTTCCAAAATTCAAAATTTGTAGTTTACTAGGCATTTTTAAAATGCGATAACTCCTCCATACAGTGTCAGTTTTTCGAACCATTCACGGTGCCGGAATTAGGACGATGGATCTATTTCGTTATTCTAGTTTCAACTAATTCTGAGCAATTCAAAATTTGAGCATTTTTTCCACTTAGGGAATGATCACCTGATCACACCTCCCAAATGGGAAGCTTTCGGACCCCAAAATCTCTCTAATTACAGAAAATGAAGATGAGGAGACTAATTCTCCACTCTTCCAACCTTGAATAATTGAAATCTTCTTGATTTCATCAAATTGAGCTTCTCATAAAAAAATAAAATTTCCCTTGAATTCACTAACCAACCGTTGCTAAAATTGACTGAGTCATGATGCAAATTCTTGAAATTTGCAGAGCAACAACTATATTTTGCAAGAAGCATATTGTTTCTACAATGGTCAAACTTCAAAGAAGACTTAAAATAATGTTCACCTTGCGAACTGTTCACATGGCGAATTTTTGCTGAATGAGCCTTGTACTTGTGCCGAATCCCAACCAAGTTTTCTCGCCATACCAATATGCCATTTTGAAACCAACATTGACCCATGCTAAACTATGTGCCCTCTTTGCTTGCGTGCCTTTCCTTCTCATGGAATCTTGCACCACTTTGCACCGACACTTCGTTCTCTACACTGATCAACACCAAAGGTATCTTGTGCAACCTTTTGTCATCTTCTTTCAAAGACGAACTGATATCAAACTAAAACAGATCATCATTTATATCAGCAATAATATGAAAGGGAAATTGTACAAAATCTTGTTGTTTAACCATCAACAAAGTCAGATTTTGACTTGCATTAACTAGCCTTTTCAATTGCCTTGCATGGACTAAAGAAGATTCTAGCTTCTTCTTATGTGCTCTCACAATGTACTCTTTTCCATCCTTGAACAAGTGATACTTATTCTCATGGCAATGGAAGATTGCCTTTCTGTCAAATAAATATGGACTACCCAACACAACACCTATAATGTCAAGCGGTACTACATCCAGTTCAACTCAATCAACATAATGAGTTGTTATGGTGAAGCGCAAGATGCACTTCTTTGAGACTTGTAAGTTTGCATCCTTGCATATCTACCCAAGTGGATAAGGATTTGGATGTGGAATTGTCTCAAGTTTGAGTTGTTTGACCAAGTCTTCTAAGATGAGATTAGCTTGAGACCCACTATCAAAAAGTGTGTCTATCTTTGTGTGGTTTGAGATTATCCTCACATTAAATAGCTCCATCCTCCTCTTTTCATTTTGAGTTTCTTTGTGACAGCTTAATGTGCTAGAACTGGGATTTGTTTCTTGTAAAACCTCTTTCCCCTTTATGTTCTTTAATACCATGGCGATACTTTTTGTCTCATCGCCTGATTCAGACCCTAAGTCTTGTTCAACAGTTGCTACAGTTTTTCCCTTTTCTTTGGTTTTGTCTTTGGTTTTATATTTCTCTAGTTTCAACTCCGGATGAAGCTTCCAACAATGGTCTTCATTGTGGCTTGTTTTTGAACAATTCTTGCAAAAGAATTTCCCTTTTTCCTTTCTAGAGTTTTCAATCCTTTTTCTTCCTTTGACTTTAAAAACACTATCCTCATTTCCATCAAAAGTGTTTTTCCCTCTAGTCTCTAAATGTGTAGCTTGTACACAAACTTCGTCTAAACTAGTAGGATTGAACATAAGGATAATATGTACAAGGTAATTATGTAAACCACCTATATATTTCAACAAATTATCTTGACTTTGTAAGTCTACTCCTAACAACAGTGCTCTTCTCCTAAACTCTTGAGTGTATTCTTGAACACTTTCTCCTTTAAGTTGTCTAAAACTTTTCCAATTCATTATATCCTTTTGTAAATGAGCAAGAGGATAAAATTGCTTCTTAATTGCAGAAATAAATTCAGCCCATGATAAAGTAAGCTTACCATGTTTTCGAATTTCATCCTTGGTCTTGGCTTCCCACCATACCAATGTTGCTCCTTCCATCCTTAATGAGGCTAACTGAATCTTGATGTCATCATCCTGTAAGTTCTATATCCTTAAATAAACTTCCAATTGTCTTATCCAGTTGTCAAGTTTCTCTGCATTGACTTCACCGTTAAACATGGGTAGTTCAAATTTAACATCTAGCTTTAAAAATGGACTTTTTCCAGAAGATTTAATCTTATGAGGTTGATTTACCGAGGTAGAGGATGACGATGTAGAGGAAGAGGATGATGATGGGGATGGTGGACCACCATATCCTCCATGTCCTTGCTTTGAATTATCATCACCTTTATTTCCTCCTAAAGAGCCCTCTCCTTCTTTCTAATGCTTAGACCCTTCTCCAACCAACCTATCATTCCTTTCCTAGTATAATATTCTTACCATCTCAGTCATGTCCAAAAAAGCTTTTCTAAATACCCATTCTTCTTCTTTTGGATCCATGTTTTCAGGAACTTCTCCTTCCCTTTCAAACATACTTGAAGCTTCTTCTGAGGCTATTGAGGGTGAATTAGAAGGTGGAGATAATGGCACCCTAGCCCTCCTTGGTTGAGGATTATCTTGTGCTCTAACCAAATATCCTTTCCCTCTTTGGAGTTTAAGCCTAGTAAGCATTAAAACTTGCAAAACAGTGAAAAATATCTTTGCACAAAACTAATTCTCAAAACTTGAGCTCCGATACCAACTGATCTAAAAATGAAACTACGTGTATTTGTTGTTCAAGGTATTCATTTCCATCAAATTATATGTGTGAATTGTTACTCATGTCTTGCAATTGAAACAAAGTGTTTTTGATAACTTTCTAAGTCTGATGTGTGAAGGAGTATTATTTCAATTTACTATTTAGCATATCAAATCTGAAAAACACAATAAGATAAAATCACATAATCTAACACAGCAGCTGATGAGGCAGTTCACCCCTCCTAGGCTACATCTGTCGGGTCCAAGGCCCCCAAATGGGCATGTCCTTGCTCTTATTATATGCTCAAAATGGTTATACAGTGATAAGAAAGCCTAAACATGAAAAATAAGTTGTGGAAATGAGTTCAGAACACAGAGAAAAGTAAATAATGGATTTTGATTCACCTCCAATTAACCACAGCCCAATATAGCTCCAACACTCCCTAGGCCCTGATGGCTCTCCAAGCTTCTTTGTTGAAAAAGTACCTGAATATGAGCTTTGTTGGCTCTGAAACTTGTACCATTGGCTCTGGAATGCTCAGAATACCCAAAATCAAAAAATAATTCACTCCAAAAGGATCTCCCTCGCCAAAGTTATGACCCCCTGAAGTTTTGTCCAATCTGGCCTAAAGAAACTCCACCAAATCTGGAAACTGGAGTTAACTCCAATTAATTTTGGCCATTTCTGCCAGTTTTGGTAGTCTGCCAAGCTGACCGTAACTGTCGGCGGTAATTCCGCATGTGACCACGTGTTCTGGCAGAAGTTAGGGTCGGCGGTTTGGCTGACTAACCATAACCGTAGGCAGTAATTGTGCATGTGACCATGTATATCGGGAGGTGGTTAAGGTCAACTGGCGGGTTTACTAACATAACCGTAACTACCGATGGATAGAGTGGCATGTGACCAAGCTTCCCAGGACCGTTGGCAGTCTACCCCCACACCGAAAACTGTTAGCATATAAATACAATCGGTGAACAATAGTTGTTAAGAAACATGCGTAGCGTGGACGGTCAGGCCTGTAGGTTTGCATGCGGGAGGTCACAGGTTCGACCCCGGTCGACCCATAAATATTTTACATGCCAATTCAGGGCCAGTGGTGTCCTCTGGGCTTGCCACGTGTCAGCCTTTGACTGGTCCAACCAAACAGCATATTCTAGCGAATATTTTGGAGAATATTCCAAGGAATATTCCTCGAAACATTCTTTTTTTTAATATTTCCAAAATTCAAAATTTGCAGTTTACTGGGCATTTTTAAAATGCGATAACTCCTCCATACGGTGTCAATTTTTCGAATCGTTCATGGTGTCGGAATCAGGACGATGAGATCTATCCGGTCGTTCTAGTTTCAGCCAATTTTGAGAAATTCAAAATTTGAGCATTTTTTCCACTTAGGACATGATCACCTGATCATCTAGGCATTTTGATTAAGCCATCAAACTTGGTAGAGTTAGATATAATTAGGCCAAACTTGTGCTTGCTTTTGAATTTGTATTTTTTTGGTCTTATTTGTTCAAGTGTATCTTGTAGAATTTTGTAGAAGGTTTGCTACAAATCAACTAGCTTTGATACCATGTAGAACTTTTTCTACAAATCAGACCAAGCTTGTGCTTGCTTTTGAATTTGTACTTTTTTGGTCTTATTTGTTCAAGTGTATCTTGTAGAATTTTGTAGAATTTTTCTTACAAATCAACTAGCCTTGATACCATGTAGAACTTTTTCTACAAATTAGCTAGCTTTGATACCATGTAGAAATTTCCCACTTGTAGATCAACCTGGTAATGCAATGTACTAAAGTAAAACACTTGATCTACTTCTACAAACAATTTAGCAGAAGCTTAATCAACCATGAGCAACATCAATAAGAACACATATAACTGATAATAAGGAATCAATCACACATAACACAGAAGAATTTACCTGAGGAAAGCACCTACCTAAAACCCCATCTTTGTATTATCATACAAGTGGAAATACAGTTTGGATTACACAAAGCCTTAGCTCGAAAGCTATCCCGCTCTCAGTACAATCCCTCTGCTACTCATAAATAGTCAAAGGCTTCTCACAAACCTTCTCCTCAACCCTCCAAGCCTCCTATTTCCTTGTGCAGTTTCCTTGGGGTCCAGTGTTGCCACCTGCGTGAATTGGCCTCTTCACACACTCACTAACCTCTGATCTAACTGCACAAACTTGAAGGAGATAAATCCTCATCATGGATGAGCTTCCTTTATAGGAAAAATATTCATCCAATTGATAGTACATTTTCCCTTCTCTAATCTCAACTGGGTCTCTGTCTGAACTGCCATGCATCAGCTATCCATGAGAGAATACTCAGTTATCTGAAAATAACGGTTGTCACATGCATGCAAGCATTAATAAACTGTATCTCATTAATTTAACAACTTGTTAAATTAATCTAACTGAACTTGACTAAGTTAAACTAAGTCAACCGATCCTCTCAATATAGAACTCATCCTTAATTCCTCAATCAGTGGAGCAAATCAAGGACACATTCCCAAACCAGTGGAGAAATTATTGCATGTTCTCACAAAGACTTCAAGTTTGGTTTTCCTTAACTAATTAACTCATGGAGAATTAGTTAATTAATATTCAAACTGTTGGTAAGACCAAATTCGAATTTTACTTCCCATTTTAGACTAGGGACTGTCTAAAAATAAGAATCCAACTTGAACTGCTAAAAATAGAACTTCTATTTTTAACACTTCCATTTTTCATTCCTTGTTGCCCAATCTAGCACTAATGCCCAAACTGTTATTTTTAGCAGTGCTATTTTTAGCACTTCTATTTTTAGCAATTTCTTGTTGTCGATTTTCAACACTCCCTCTCAACAAGAAAGGCTTCCTCTCGAACCCGATCTTGTACCTCTGGAATGTTCTGCATGCAACACATCTACCAAGTGTGGTTGCTTCAGCAACTCTTGGAACAAAAAAAACTCCCAACTAACCACTCTGTTGGGCTAGAAACATACTTTGATGCTGAAGCTGTACCTACTGCTGACAAGTGCTCCCTCTCTGACCTCTGCGCTACTGCAACATCTCCATGCATCTCGCACTGTTGCACCCTTCTCTATGCTACCCTGCACTGTGCAACACACTTGTGCCTCTCCTGTTGTTGCAACCTGCATGCTCTGCGATGTCCTGGTATTCCTGCATTGTAGCTCTCTCTGCCACTCCATCCGCATCTGTCTCTACCCAATCAGTCAGTTCCTGCTACTCCTCATCGTGGCTCCCGTAGCAAAGTCGAATCAAAGAGGTTGGGTACCTCAAGGATCCTTGCCCTCCTCTTTGGGACGATCACTCCACATCACCCTACCTCCTACTTGGAGGTATGGCTGGATGTGATCCCTCAACCCACCTAGCTCGAATTTTCCCCCTACTGGAGGTCTCTGCATGAGTAGATGTCTCTACTTGATCTCCACTCAGCTTCCCCTGTCGTGGCTGCTCCACAACCTCTTGAAGCTGCTGCACCAATCATGGCTCCTCCACAATTGTTTGAGACTTCTTCTGGCGCTGCATGTTGAGAGGTAATTTACTCTCCCTCTCAACCACCAAGTATATAACCTTTGCCTTACTCCTCAAGGCTTTGCATACATCTTGTACCTCAAGTGCATACAGGTTCTTGGCTAGCACACCAATCTATTTCCACTTTCCCGCTGTCACGAAATTTTTTAGAAAAAGAGCTAATTTTAAATCAGCAATATCTCCCTCCTCTAAACTCCGATTCAACCAATTTTTTTTTTAATGTTAGGTATTTTCCACAAGGAACCCAAATATGTTATTTATTTCTGAAAATTTGGTACATAAATTTTCAGGTCTTCTCTATAAACTCTCGGCCCAAAACTCAAAACTTTGAAATCTCCTCTCAGTATACTATTCTATCCTTGATCACCTGTGCTTCGATACCATGTAGAATTTTGTAGAATTTTGTAGAATTTTTCCTACAAATTAGCTAGCTTTGATACCATGTAGAACTTTTTCTACAAATCAGCTAGCTTTGATACCATGTAGAAATAGGAATCCAACTTGAACTGCTAAAAATAGAACTTCTATATTTAGCACTTCCATTTTTCATTCCCTGTTGCCCAATCCAGCACTGATGCCTAAATTGCTATTTTTAGTAGTGCTATTTTTAGCACTTCTACTTTTAGCAATTTCTTATTGCCAATTTTCAACATATCCTTCAATTGGATAGCACATAAAGAGCTACTATGGCACCTTTTTTAATTTACTCTAGGCCACTTAATTCTACCTCTTTTCCAATCGGGTTACACAACTTTGAATTCTATGTCTCACACAATGAATAACAATAGAAACCTCTTAATTATTTCATTGAGTAACAATACTAATACATTGTGTTGTTTTGAAATGCATGATTGGTAGGGTTGTCTCAATGATCCCAAATAAGGTGTAAATGAAAGAAACAACTTCAATTACTTAATCCAAAGTAAAGGAAGGCACCACCATTATAAACTCTAATACTTCCAACAAGATAACCTTCCCCATTTTTATGAATATGCAGATCTCTTCAAGATGTACAAAGAACAGGTTGAGAGACCAACATTTGCCAAATCTAAATGAATAAGACAATAACCATGCTATTACAAATGATAATGTATGAATATCCCATCTTTATAATGTGGTAATGAGATCAACAATCTTCCATTGCTTGGACATGCAGCCCAAGTTCATTAATTGTATAGTTAAGTCTACCACATCACAATGATTAAATTTGGCCGAAGGATGTGTCACTTGAACGTTTTGAACAAACTCTGTAATGGTCTCAGAATTCTGATTGAAGAATGAGGTGAGCTATATTTTACATTTGAAATTTGTAGTTTTATTCCCACTAATCTGTACCTGAGGTCTTTGTTTTGATGCCAACCTCAGTGTCTATTAAATATATGGATGGTGTGAACAATATTTGCAATGAAAATTTGTAGTTTTTGAGCCAGTAATTTATACCCAAAATGTGTCCCAATCTAAAGAATGTAGCCAGTTCTATTTGACATACGAGGGTGGCTTTTTATTCTGACGATAGTAGATTATCATTATTCTTATTTAAGATATAGTAGATTTTCCATTCAGATAGTAGGATTATCTTTCAGATAGTATATTTGTCATTCTTCATAGAGGAAGTCATAATAACAAATCTCAAATTTGAGAAGTAAACGACTATGAAGCATGAGAATTCAGATTAGGATGTGTTGAAATACCCTATATGTCACGTTAATGATTATTCTATGGGTGGTGGAATCTTCTAGTGAAAACATAGATTGAATACCATGGACTTGTGTAAGGCTTATTGTGATAATTGTTTTTAATGATCTTAAATTAAATGAGAAGATCAATTCGTAGAGAAATTTGAATTTTAGAATGTAAGCATATTTACTTAATGAAAGACCAATGAAAATATTAGAATACAGCTTTACCCTTATTCTAGCATTGAATAAAATGTTGTGAAAAGTAATGTGTCTCTGGTTTTGGATAAAAGGACCCTCAGCTTTCTTCGTAACTTTTTTGGTCACTGGCCACTTGTGAAAGGAGTAGGCATCTTTAAAAATGTGGTGCCATTTAGAAGGGAAATACTAATAGCAGTAGGGCAAAGGCAATTATTCCATTCGTTTAATTATTTCTCATTTGTCTGGTCATATTGTGAGCTACATTATATATCATGAAATTGTTTTAGTACTAGTAAACAATGATTAAATATATAATAATTTGAACCGTTGACATTTAGAGGGACATTTCTCTTAATTTACAAAAAAATAAAATATGAAAGTCATGCTGGAAACAGTTCTGAAGTTTTGAATCTTTTATTTTCAAGATTAACTAATTGGTTTGGAAGATGAAAAACCATCAAATTGGAAGAGTGGGAATTTTATATTCACTAAGGTTTTAAAGAAACTATATGCATGAAACTTATACTATTACCTTCTAGTGGAATTGATAGTGCACTAATCTGTTGCTTGCCATTATGGTACCACCTTATAGCATATCTAGGTTCAAATGCTATTTTCCATGATAGACAGTTGAATCTATTTCAACTCTAATTGATTCGAGGAGTTCCACAAGTATGTCACATGAGAATTTATGATGCCCATTTTGATGTAGACAACTACCTATGTTAAGGTTTTATTTTGCAATTCCATGTTATTTATTTATGAACATTGTGTAATATTGATGCATTTGGTTGAACATGTGAAACTACTTAGGTTGGATTTTGATGATGGAAATATTTGATGTATGACTTAATTGGTGATGATTTATCTAGTACATGACTTATCAGAGCTATTTTTGTTTCATGTATGGCTTAAGTGGATATGATTTATCTAATGAATGACATAGTGAAATTATGATTGTTTCCAGTATGAACTACAAAATTGACACGTGGATACTAGACTTAATAGTGTGATGATTATACGTCTTGTTGTTATATAAATGCATGAATGAGAGCTAACCCACAAGGGGAAATAACTATATGATAGCCGAGAGTTATTCTTCCATTGAGGGAAGGTTGAGACATCTCATGGGGAAGGTATAATGCACATTGTTTTATTACATTTGGTATCTACTTGATATGCATTCTTATGACATGAGTAAAATGCAAATGACAGGTGGCAAAGACTACCTAGCTGGATTATTCGATGACAAGTCCAACCAGCTCTATAGTGTGGTCCGTGTTAGGGCATTGACCCTAGTTGTGAAGGAGGGGTGGAGGCATTTCCCACTGTGTATCCTTTGAAACCTAGAATCATGGGAGTGCAGTGGTGGACATGCTCCCCTAGACGTGTTATGATGATTGCTAGTTGCATGTTGGGGAAGTTAGGTCAATATAGTCGACGCTGCCATTGATAAAGCAGCAGAGGACGGATAGGGTGGGAATAGAAGTAGGTCAAGATGGATAGGGGGATATAGATCAATTGGAGACTCTTGATGGGAAGTAATTTCATTGTCTAATTTATCAAATTTTACTGCTATAACTCTCTCTGGTTTGCTATGCTTTCGAACTCCTTGTATCTTTTCATTCTAACTTCAGGATGAAGTTTTCTTAAGGAAGGGTGTATGTAATGCCCCACTTAAATCTTATCCTGCAAATTTTATTAATGTTTACATTACCTGAAAATATTGAGAAATATTGGTGAATATCTTCATTTGGGAAACTATAAATTTGTTGTCTAAATTCATGATTTCTATTATTCAAATAACTTGCCTTCTCAAACTGAATTTTAGGTAGGATATGGTCTCCTTCTATTATTTCAAATAATATATATATTCATCTCACATTCCCCAATGTATTCTCACATTTACTTGGGAGAAGACATGGTCCTCTCCTACTAATTACAATATATATATATATAATATATATTATATATATATATATATATATATTATATATTATATATATATATATATTCATCTCACATTCCCCAATGTACTCTCACATTTACTTGGGAGAAGACATGGTTCTCTCCTATTAATTATATATTCATCTCACATTCCCCAATGTACTCTCACATTTACTTGGGAGAAGACATGGTCCTCTCCTACTAATTATATATCCATCTCACATTCCCAAATGTACTCTCCCATTAATTACCTAATTTTATATTCATATCACATTTCTAAATGTACTCTCAGATTTACTTGGGAGAAGAGAATTCAACTGTAAGGATGAAAGAGAAATTAATGACATTAATGAGAGGTGGTTGAGGTGGAGAAGAGAGGAAGAGCATAAAAGGGGAAGGAGGAAGGGAGAACGGGGGATGTTGGGTCTTGCTTATGATTTGGGGGTTGGCTGTGATTTTAGGATTTGTTGTGATTTTTGGATACCTTAGGAACCTGTGGAGGTTTCTTGGGTTGTTGAGAGGAGGGAAATATTGTTCATCTTGGTCTGGATCATTCATCTTGGACACACACACTACATCTGGTTGGACTTAGGCTCGGAGGGCTAGGAAACCTATGGAGGTTTCCTGGGCTAGGAATTATTTTCTAGTTAGTTGGGAGGTAAATCCGATTGGGTTAGTCAAGAGGAGCATTCAGCAGGAGTAGTAGCTCACAGGCATCTCCACCAGCCACTAGTGCAAGTATTCCTCCATAGATTGTTCATGTAAATTTATTAAAATGGAATGTTCACTATAAGTTATAAGGATTAGGATGTAAATGGTAAAATTTTCATTGTTTAAAAGTCTTGTAAGAAAGTAAATTATTGCCTCTAGTTGCATTTAAAGTCTAGAGAAATAGATCTATTAGAAGACCCTAAGATAGGGCTCTTACATCTCGGGTATCTATCACAAAGTAGAGGTAACATCTCGTGAACTTGAAGGAACAGAGGAAGCTAGGAGGTCAAGCAAACAAAAGAAGAAGTCAAAAGGTCGATAAACCAAAGGTCTAGCAGATGATGAAGGTACAAAAGAAGTGAAGATGGAGAGAGAGAGTAGTGAGTAAGAGGACAGAAGTAAGTCGTAGGTCCAGCAGGGTTGAGAGCAGAGAATAACTACCAAACATATCCAGACAATATACAGCAAAAGGATTGGTGTCCTTGGAGTTGGTGCTCCTAAATCCAAGGTTGGTTCCTTGACAAGATAGGGTTGGTGACCTGGAGGTTGGAGCCTCACAAAAAATCCAAGTTGGTGCTTGGTAACTGGTTGATGCCCTATATACATTGTACTTGATTTATTGTAAAGATTATATTAATAAAAGTATTTATTCTTGTTGTTCATTTTGTGTTCTAAATATAAATGGTTTAACTGATAAAAATAACAATTGAAAAGGAATATTGATTCACCCCCCCCCCCCTCTCAGTATTTCCAACAAGTTGGAATAGGACACCAACCTCATGCCTCACCATAAAGAGGTCGACTCACCTGCTTCAATGCATCAAGATGATGAGCAAGCCTCGAATGACCAAGGAGGCACTAAGATCCTTGGTGATCAACCGAAATGAGAGATGCATAACATCTCATTCGACGAATCTCAACATAGAGTTGTGAAATCTCGCAGAGTATCAACTCCAAAGGATCATACATCTCCTACGCAAGTTGAGGAATGAGTGATCATGACTAATGTCCAACAGCCTTAGCCGATGCAACCAGAGTGTATGCTGAAGCCACTAACTCAAGTGTTTGCTTTCTGATAGCTGAGAATGAGCGAATGGAAAAGGAACTTCAGATGACCAAGCAAGGAGGAGACTTGGTGACAATGTCCGCCCGAGCTGAATTAAAGAAGGAAATACTAGATGAAGTGTTGTCCCTTGACATAGTTATGTGAGCATTGTACTCCAAGTTTGGTACCATGCATAAGGCAGTCGTCTATCTCAATGGATGGCGGCAGAAATGTGCTAGAAGAGCATGTATCTTAACGAACTTGCATGTTGTTGTTGATGACATGCAAACATGGACGATGAAATACAAGGGAGCCCCGCTTCACTTGCCTAAGATGATGAGGGCCAATGCGGTCAAGCTGAAGGCACGTATCTGGAGTCAGATTCAGAACTATGAAGAGCTCCCGTAGCTCATCACTAGCATATAGGCGTCCCATGCACAAGTATTTAGGAGTATGGAGGTTGTGGTGCGCACACAAGCGATCCCATCTATTGGGATTCTCACCCAGGTGAAGACAAAGAAACAGGTCCGACTAGAGCTTGACTCATACTTCGACGAGTTGATGTGCATTGCCACCAGCCCAAACTTGTCTATTAGTGAAAACATCATGCAAAAGTATGTTGTTGGTCCAACCACATTGAAGAAAATGATGCGCATGCTTTCAGACGACTTGGAAAGAGGAGCCTGAGTAGTGTACTTGGATGCTATGGAGGCAAGAGTCAAGTTTCAGACAAATGTCACTGCGGAACACACGGACAGCATCAAGGACTACCGATCTTGGCATCATTATGTCATTGTCGATCATCATGAATATGTTGAGGAACTAGACTTCCATGGTTGTCTAAGTCAGAGTGATGTCTAGCTTGGCTTGCTCAAGCCATTTTGTTTTACATGGGTACATGTGCATTGTAATGTATTGTCATGTCAAGTGTAAGTCAAGTTGTGATAGTTGGAGGTAATAGTCATAGAGTAGGTGAAAAGTCATGAGGGTAGTTGAACTGTCACAAAGCGGAATGTCAACGGTCACCCCACCCTTTGCTATAAATAGTCCCTCATAACTCATTGTAAAGGCTTTTGGTCAGCGAAGCTTCCGATAAGACTATCTTGGAGAGAGCTTGGACAATAGTGTAATGAGCTTTGGCTTCTCCACTATGCAGAGCTAGTACATCTCTTTGGGGGAGCAGACGGATGTGACTGTAATGTTCCACTATTGGAACTAGCAATTGGACTTGGATGTATTGTATGACTGGAACTTACACTTCTTTATATAATAAGAGCCAGCATGTTTCATGCATATGTTGTATTTTACTATACGTTATCTGATTTACTCTAAATGATATATGTATTGGTTTGCTTACGCATGAATGTATGGACTATTTTGTATAAGTATGTATGAATTTTTCTGAAATGTGTTGTTGGTTTAACTATCACTTTGGATTGCTTGCTAACTCGCTTTCCAGCTGGTGATGCATATTTTCTCGTGTGTTCACTTCCAAGCCAAGTACTATTACAAGTTTCGAAGGGGCGCACTCACCTCAGCCCCCATGTGCTAGAACCTCTCATGCACCTTCCTTGACTCACTGCAGTTGTCACACCCTTTCTACCAACATAGTTATCTTACTTGCCTCCATGAAAAATCGCGGTCAAGTCATTATAATATGACCCACTACTAGGACTCCTACACCAAATGGTCTGAGGTCTAATTAGGACTTCTTACCAGGGAGATCCCCTTGACATGTTGGCGGGTCCAGCACTGTCAACACAACCCAATCTAGGAAAAATAAGAATGCTTTCCCCCGCAGAGTCGCCAATTCTGTTACAGGTAGAATCACCCTAGGGTCTTGGGTTGGGAACCCCAATGGATTGGAGGGCATATAGCATAATGAGACACACAAACAAGCAGTCCTAATACTTAAACAGTGAAACTCGGTACAAAAGGTCTTGCCCGTAGGTCCTACGTTTGAATTCGTTCCCGTAGGGTTCAAACTCTTTGCTTCTTCCTTGCTCTTTAAGACCTGCAATTCGTTCGAGGCAAAGCATATACACCAAAAATAACTGAAAGCATTTTCATGATATCAAGGTTAGATCATATAAGCATGTAAGAAAATAAGCATTAAAGTGATATTTTATAAGCAAATCATGACATAAATTAATGCATAAAGACCATAATCATCAGGAACAAGACAATGCCTCTTTATTAATGTAAGCTAAAGAAAATATCGAAGAACTACAATCTGAGTCATCCACTGGCTCCAAGCGAAACCATCCTCCCGATACGTCCTACCCAATCCTCATCAATCCTCCTCCCTAAGTATACACAAGGATGTCATGAAGGTATGATGAACATCTCTAGAAGGAAACAAGGGTTTCCTATGACTTGGGAGTGTAGAAGGCATAAGGATATCTTCAGAATTGATCGTGGATGTAATCAACTATAATATCAATATCTAAGCTTTTCTCCTCCCATAGGCCTTCCCACTGAGATGTATTTATGCTTCTCCAAATTGTTTTTTTCAATTGGGAAACAGTTGGGCCACGAGCTATAGTAGGTGGGTATCAATTCAAACCCGTAAATCCCACCCAAATTAAGAGAGATTATATATTTTTTAAAGTTTTAACACATATACACATGTTGGGCATAGGCTGACCCACGTGTACATGTGCTTTAGACAGGGAAAAATCGCGTATGGGATTTAAAACATTGTTTTTTTAGAAAATGGACCAATTCTGATTGGGAAGGTTTTCCCTAGGACATATCATAGAGCACCAAATATACCAAGGGTGGTAAATGGTGCTATAACAAACTTGCAACACATCCAAAGAAATAGATGGCATCCACATTCAGCATAAGAAAATTTTACAGAGGCCCATGAAAATCAACACATTTTGAACCATAGAATAGTCATGTAACTCCTTTCCATTAAACTTAAGACATCATTACATTCTAGAATTATGGCCCTTCAGGTAGGAGCAGAAGCATCATCATACAATGTAGCTCATAAATAGATAAAACAGAAACATATAAACAAACAACAAGGCCAAGTCCAAGAGACCTGGCGACAGTATCTCAGTATAGGAGCTTCGCCTCTCCCCTCTTGTTGTCTTCTCCTTTAGCTTTTATAAAATTCACTTACCTGAACTTCCAGTATCTTCCTTGGATTCCATGCACTTTCCTCCTTGGAGGCTTCGGTGACTTGGTTGTGACTGCTCCATCTATCCTTGGTGCCCTTTGTGACTCAACTGTGCTTGCATGTCCCCATATTTTTTGCTTTCTAACTTCAGTGTCTGATAGATCTTGGCATATTTTCTCTCTTTCCCTCGATTGTTTCCACTGAAATTCCCCTTCGATCAGACTTGGTCAAAATGTGTCAAAAAATCTGTCCCCCAAAATGAAGGACCCAACAGGCCTCGACCACAATCAATTGACTCATACATAAGTCAATCCTTGGTTGATATTGATGTTTCTTATTGTTGTTTTGGGGCTCCTTCTTGTGATACTTCTTCTTGAATTGTTCCTTCATGTGTTGCAGGTTCTCCTTCAAATGAAGGACCCAACTCCGGGACATATTGGATGGATGCAGTCTTGAATTAGCTATATTCAATAAGGGTTGACTGCTAGAAATCCAACAGAGCAACAAATTGCTCAAGAAATGGCATGGTAAGTTCATTTCTCAGTTTGGTGGGTTGGGTATTCAGGAGGGCATTCCATTTGGTATCTGCTTCTGTGTTGAGCTACCAAAATTTCTAAAAATGGACCGATGTTGGTGGTTTGAGGTCATAGAGCAGAGCATTGGTGGCTTGAGAGTCATCCTGAATATGTTGGATCTGCTTCTCGAGCAAATCAGTATATGAAAATAGATCCTTTTACTGGTCAAGGTTAGGTGTAGTCAATGCTTTGTTGAAGAATTGGTGAGCCTATTAACGCAGAGCATATATTGGTTGATTTTTCCTAGCAAGGAACCAGGACCAGTCATGAACCTAAGTGAATATTTATTGTGCCTCTAAAGTAGCTTGATGAAGGGAGGCCTTCAGAAAAGCCACATTGGAAATATTATGCTCAATTTCAATGGCATATTGGGTGGTTGGATCAGGGAGCGCTCTTTTTCTAGTTGCAATAGTATTATGAACCTCTCAATTCGACGCCTGAAGGCAAGCGCATGCGGTTCTAATGTGGTCACAACAATATGAAAGGGTGCAAGTTGAGAAATATTTTGGCACATTAGGGACTACCTCGGTGATAGTGGGCCACAGTTTCTAGAACTTATCGTTGATATCGTCAACCTGCTATTGTAGCACTTGCTTTTCCAATAGGAGTTGGTTTCACTCAGCCACTATGGAGATAATTTGTTGTTAATGTTGCTCATGTTCGGTTACCAATGTATTATGCAATGCTTCTGCTCATCAAGTAGCTAGTTGAATGAAGGTAAATATCTAAGAGGACGACCAATTCTGAAGTTCATTGGGCGTCATAGTAGCAAGGAGATGGAATCAAGCTTGAAGTGGTTGTCCATTGGCAACTAATTTCTCATATTGGTCTTAGGGTGAGGTTTCCCGCGGTAGGTTTTCTGCAATGTGGGTGTTGGTGTGGTCCAAAACAAAAGGTGGTGTCAAATTGGGAATGGGGTTGGATATATGAGTTAGGACATTTATAATTTATGGCCTTGTGACTAGAGTGGATTTTTTGTCCATTTGTTGGTTGAGGGATTGATGCTAGTAGCAATGATAAGAGAGGTATGGTAACCGAATCATTGGTTTTGGTGTGAATAGAAAGGGCATCGTGGCCAATGTCGATGATTGATATAATGACAGAACCAACCTCCATCTTGATCTTGGTACTAAGGAGGTTTTGAATCTGAGGAAGGTCTGAAATGGTTGCAGAGGGGGAGGTCATGTGGTGCGATGGGTTGTGAAACACTGGGGAAGTAGTGGAGGTGGATTGAGGGATTTCTTCAAGGATTTGGGTATTAGCGTGACTGTGGTTCTATGTCAGTGAGATCGACAACCTCGGGAGAGGTAACTGGAATGGGGTTTCAGGAAACTAAGGGAATTTAGGTAGCAACCGGACGAGGGTCCTAGACTATGGGCTCAGTAATATAATGAGGCCCCACCGGTGGAAGGTAGGAAACTACCAATATGAATGACAAAGTACCGGCCATACTAACACGAAGAATTTCATAAAATAAGGGTAGAGAACTTATTGTCGATCTCATGGCTTCCAAAGTGTTGAGACTGACATCACAGTTTTCTTAAATCTCTTCAAAAAAATTGAGCATTTCTTCTGTTGCTCATTTTCAAAAGGCGAAGGGTCTCTCTCTAGGTAGTGTTCATGGAAATGTTCCTTCAAAAATTTATGTCCACTTGTTGTCCCGGACTTCACCGATGATGCTTGGCTAGGACAGATTGTGGAACATTTGTTCTGAGAGAATGAAAGGCAGAGCCTGCATATGGAATGTATATGGATTGACAGCCTTGGGCCGAATATAGGTGGCATCATGGTGAACAGTGAACCATACAACGTATGAATAGTCATCTAAGAGTGATTTTGGGATTGTGGGGATGGATTTTGTGACAGCGAGCATCTTGGCATACCAGCCAGTGAAGGAAGCCTCGTTGATTCCTTTGTTGTTCGAATCCCCTAATGTCTGCCATGGGGAGTACTTGAGTGCCAGGGGCTGACGTTCGGATACTGAGGCTAGCTCTCTGCCTTTGATATGGAACCAGTTCATCATTTCCATAGAGACAACTAGATACCCAAAGATAAAGTATGTCGTTTGCTTGTATATATCCTCGTAGAATTCAAATAGTAATAGCTACACTATTTAATTGGTACAGACTTCTGCCACTGAGGTGGTATCCAAAATGCATTCACACTTGGTGTAATCGTGTATGATCTTCTCGGAAATTATGTGACAAGAAAACTGAATTGAGGGCATGTTGATCAGATTAATGGTGACTTTGTTCCCTCCGTGCTAAGTAGCATGCTTAGTATTGTAAAATTTGTCACATGTTTTCTTCCCACACATAGAGGTGGTCTGAAAAGCAGACGGTGCCATTTCTCCCATAGCAGATAGCCTCGTCAATTGTTTTATATCACTAGTGTGTATTGGGTACTCCCTGTCAAACCATAGGCAACCTCCATGTAGCTAGATGATAAGGAACTTTGTACATTTCATGGTCGCACCACAAGTGTCGAAGACTGGTAAATTCCTCAAATTCATCAGCGTGGACAGTTGTAATCCTCAGAACTTCTCTTTTATTCTGGAAGAGTGGCTGCCATATTTTCTGGTTGTGTTCTCTGTGAATACTTCACGCTTAAGCACGAGGAAATGGAAGGATTCTAATAAATCATTGTCGACGAGTGAAGCCTTCTGATATTTACCAAAAATACTTTCAAGTTCTGTGATTCTAGGGTCGATGGGAGGGGTAGGAATAGTAACTTTGGATACTCAAGTCATAATTGTAACTTGTCAAATATAGAAAATAAAAACAGGGGGTGAGATTTGGACTCAGAACCAGGGGAATTCGACACCAAAGCCAAAGTGAGCAGTTTGATCATCTAACCTTTCACAATGGAGAACTTAACATTTCCATGCAAACTATATACATAGAATTGATAAGACACTTTTGATTAGACCATTTATGTAACACCATCCTCCCACATTTACCCAAGCTACCTGGTCCACTAGGGTAAACATATGAAGAGAGGATACTATGATGTGATTCAACTCCCCATGTATAGTTAAGGAAGTGGAACTGACAGAACTAAACCAAACTGGCCTTCCACACATGCTATAGAACCTCCAGGAGCCACCCAACCCTTCCAGGTGATCAACCCCTAAGAAAAATCAACATTTAACTTATCTAACACCCCATTCGCTCCCTTAGCAAGCCATGTGTTGTAACTATCGAAGACATTTCCTAACTGTGGGGGAAATAGCGCTGAAACATCTTAAGATTGAAGGAAACTATTAAAATCAGTGGCCAGAGGTATAGACCATGAATTCTAAAATGGATTACCTAATTCAATAAACCTAGCCTTAGAACCAAAATGGCCAGAAAAAATGTGTTTCATAGGCCTTCAATTACATATGTGGTGTAGAAGAAATCAAATGAGACCGAATTTCAACACAAGAAATTAAGAATCTGGGCCTCAATCATGTAAAGAGAATAGTGAAAAGAGAAGGAAATTGTGGATGAATTTTTGGAACATGGATCACTCATTAAGGGTTTCAAAATTAAAGTACATGAATACAAAAAGTAAATTCATGAGTTTAAATTGGAACAACCAGCTACATCATACCTCATTCCAAAGAGGAAAAATAGACATGGAATCACACATATAGAAAAGTAAACAATGCTTGCAACCATACCCACTACTGGAATCAAACTGACTTCTCTTATTGATTTCATGAGATATTTCCATTATAGTGTCTTCAAGAAAAACCCCAAATTTCCCCAGACTTCGAACCCCCACCAAATGTCATTTTTAAGATTTTATTTCCCTCCCCACCCTAGATATACTAGTTGATTCTTGAAATTGTTTCGGAAATTGTTTCTCTCTTTTTATAAAAAAAAATTTTGAAATAATTTAAATACAAAAAAATAGTTAATATATATTAAATAAAAAGCTTTGGAAACAAACTTACCTCATACAATTAAATGACATACAAATACACTTCATTACACAAATATGTAATAAATTAATAGATGCTAAATCCGCCCAGGATATATATATATATATATATAAATATAATAAAAACCTTTGGAAACAAAAACTTGCCTCCTTTACCAGTTAAAGGACAAATACCAATACATTTCAGGTCTCAGCAAAATGTTAGTAAAATTTAATATGAATGTTTTTTTTTTCCAATAGAAAAATCATATTGTTTATTATGAAAACAGTTACAAATTTGTGGAAACTGTAGCGTTCACAAAAGGAATTATAATATCAGCATAGTTCGTTAACGATACATTAGCAACCGGATTTATCAGAAGAAAAAAAAAAAAAAAAAAAAAAAAAAAAAAAAAAAAAAAAAAAAAAAAAAAAAAAAAAACAAAAAAAAACAAACAAACAAACAAACAAACAACAAAAAAAAAAAACAAACATATTAAGTTCAACAAATAAACATATGGATCGGCCATGTTAAAATTCATATGCCCAGGAATTGCAAAAGGGCCTTGATGCGCTGCAGCGTGGAAGAGATGGTACATCTGCGACCGTTGAAGATGGAGTCGTTCCTCCAGAGCCATATCGACCAGCAGACTGGAATGAAGATAGAGCGTCTTGATGCCGTCTGTTTGCTCCACCAGAAGAATGCTTCCTGAACAGAGGAGAAGCATAGATAAGGGAAAACCAGAAAGAGGGAAAGATCATACCAGATTTGCTTGGTTGCATGACATTGAAAGAACGTGTGGAGGTTTGTTTCCCCGTCTACAGAACATAAGGCACAATGGCTCGGACCGATCCATCCACGTTTCTGTAGATTGTCCCAAGAGAGATTTCTGTTGTGAAAGAGGAGCCATGAGAACAAAATCATCTTGAGAGGGCATGGAGCTTTCCAGAAGGAGAGAGGGAAAAAGGGTAGAGTAGGTTGGGCCTCCTTGAGTAAAAGAGTTGTGTAGATATCTTTTACTCAAATAGGATTTGCTGCACGGGGCAGGCACCAAACCAGTTCATCCTTGTCCCCCATTCTTTTAATGGGCAGCCCCTGTAGGGAATCGCGCAAGGAGTTCCATGCTGAAACGAGGTGATGAGGCAGGGACAGTTCTTCAGCGTCCATCCAGGAGGGCGATGAGAGAGACCATGATTTAATAAGGCGATTCCATGTGAAGATGCCCCTGTGATGAAGATATGAAGCCAGAGGCTGCAGAATCGTTGAGGAGATCCCGTTGAGGAGAAGATCAGAGCCAATAAATATGTTCGTGCCTGTGCTTATCGACCATCGGAAATTACTCAAAAAGAAAGGCAGGATCCTGCGGAAACTCTGCCAGATAGCAGATCCTTTCTTTGTGCCCAGAAGATGCCTCCTGTACCAGTAATCATACGCCCAGGCTTTGTTAAAATTCACATAAAGTCTAGCTAGAGGTGAAGAGTTGGAGCGGGGGTCATATATATATATATATATATCTTTGAAAACAAAACTATGCCTCCTTTACAAGTTAGAGGACAAATACCAATACATTTCGGGTCTCCAAAAAATGTTAATAAAATTTAATATGAATGTTAATCATATGCCCAGGCACATAAATTCTAGCTTGAGGTGAAGATTTGGAGTACGGGTCCTAGGTGTTAATCTCCACGTACACGTTGAAAAAACTATGTATGGATTTTTGAAAACCATATACTGCTTACGGGGGAATTCACAATGGTGTTTTGAAAGTACGATTGATGATGTCGGGTTGAATAATAATCGTCAACCTATTTGATAGGAAGTTTGCATAATCAAATTTCTGGGAGCTCTCCACTACTTATCTTATGTGCATTTTCTTCCCCCCAGGATCCCCTTGGATCTGCACTGGAATGCTATTAACCATTGATTAAAAAGGACAGAGTCTTCCTTACCATGGCCTGAATCTCATGAATCTTCTTGTTGAATTCATTCTTTCCAAATGGAGGATTCCTATTATATTTTGTATTCCTAACTTCAGCATTTGTGCTAACAGCTCTTTTTTTTTAGTTCAAAGTAGAAATACTATCAGAATGCTCAGAATGCTCCGTGTCTAAGGTTTTGGAGTTAGAAATTTTTGCTTGGTCTGGATCAATGTCCATCACCTTTCCAGTATACATGTACTCCAACAAATTTTCAAATACTTCGGTACTCAAATCCTGTTCCTCAAGAAGTGGATGGGTGCCACTCTGGAATCCTTCCTTTCCTTCAAGAAAAGCAGTAGTTTGAGACAGCCTTACCTTAAAGTGCTCTGATCGTGAAGCCAATATCACTTGGTGACTTCATAATCTCTTCCCTTCTACAATGAAACAGACATTAGCATGATCCTTCGAACATAGTTCATCAGCATCCTAACTGCAATTCCCATCGCACTCTTCTTTTCAGATTGGTTATCATCTATAATTTTGCATTTATCTTGAAACAAAGTGCTCATATTGGAATAAACTTCTCTCGTATTCACCATCTTGCGATCATCTCCAGTAACAACATCTTGTCTAGATGTTTCCTTGATGTCCCTTTCCTCCCTACAAACTTCACTATTTTCAAATTCAATTTTCATTGTATCAAATCCATTTGCATGTTCCAACATATCTGAAGTAGAAATGTTGGTGGTCTGTCGCAACTACTGCAAACTTTACATATCTCTCCTAGACATCTCAAATGAAAAATTAAAAAGTCAGTGCATGGCAGCAGGGAGCATCTCTTGTTCTAAAAGAGAAGATCCCTATAAAATAAATCTCTTTTGAGAGTCATCGACATTTCTTAGTGATTTATATTTAGTATTTTTCTTATGAGTAAGCTCTTTCTCAAGAACATTTTCAGTCCCTTGCATTTGCACACCTTACAAATTATAACCAAATCTTCCATTTCATCCACAGCAATGTCAAGCCAATCAGAATAAAAGAAATGGATAAGGCTATATAATGCAAGATAAGGTAACTTCTTTGTAAATCTGATTTCTTTGTGATACTTCCAGTTTGTCTCAAATTTCTTCTTTAAAAACTGGGGATTGTGCAACTAAAATAGCTCTGTGTGCTTCGATGAGTCTTCCTTGAACTTAAAATGCAATCATCGAATCAAATCCATTGCCAAAATTCTCACTCAACAATCCATTTCCTTGGAAATTTTAAGAATACACCTGCATTGTTGAGGTTTTGTTGAGGTTTGTTTCCAAGTCTTCGTGGCAGTTTGAAGCCTCGAGAGGTCACGAGCGAAAAAACCATCTGAGATTGGAAACTAAGTGGAGATGGAATGTGGCTATTATATCGATGACCATAGCTTGGAACTATACATAGCTTGGGAATCTAGTCCAAATAAACTCAATATAAAAATAAAATAAATTTGCTGTATAAAATGGCGGAGAGGAAAGGATTGCTTATCAGAAGTCAAATTTGTCCCAGAGTATCCTTTCAGATATCTACTCGCACTGGTTTAGAACGTTTTAAATGAAAATAAAAGATTATCCCATATTTAGCAAAACGATAGGATGAATTAGCGTTTCTACATGTGATTGCCTCCACAAACTTTTGACATGTCATATAATGTACTAGCCCATGTGGGCCCCTCCTTTGGTTCAGAATCATTGCTTATCTTATTCTCATCTAACTCAAACTCTCCATAGCATATTCTTGCGCCATTCCTACATTTCCACATAACTCAAACTCTCCATAGCATATTCTTGCGCCATTCCTACATTTCCACATATGTTAGAAGAAGAAATGAATTCCACATATGTTTTCAAAGAATCATTTCTTTGAAAACAATCATGTGATTCCACATGGTCATCAACATTTGTCATTAACATATGATTTTTTGAAAACAATCATGTGATTCCACATGGTCATCAACATTTATATGTTAGAAGAAGAATCATTTCTTTGAAAACAATCATGTGATTCCACATGGTCATCAACATTTGTATTTGGTTCAATGTGCATCCTAAGTCAAACTCTCCATTAGCATATTCTTATCCCACTCCTACATTTCCACATATGTTAAAAGAAGAAATGATCAAACTCTCCATTAGCATATTCTTATCCCACTCCTACATTTCCACATATGTTAAAAGAAGAATCATTTCTTTGAAAAAAATCATGTGATTCCACATGGTCATCAACATTTGTATTTGGTTCAATGTGCATCAAGAATCAGAAATGCCTTTCTTAGTTTCCTCCAGTGAAGTAGCATAAAAAGCATGGCATGCACTCTCATCACAACACCAAGACTCCCTATATACTTGAATATTTCCACTTTTTACAGTTGATACATTGCACCCAGTCCCTGGTATGTTGATCCTCACTCATCCCATGCTATTTCATTTTACCTTTGTTCCTAATAGGAATAGAAACAACAAGATCCATGCCATAATCATCAAGAATATTTCCTTCTTTCTTCTCCCTGTCAACATCACCTTTCTTACATATGCTTATTTTTCTACAAATTTGGTTCCTTACTAGAATCCACTTTTAAAATATTTAAAATTTTAGTTGTGCCAAACTGAGCTATAACACCATGCCCGCAATTGTAGGCCTCCAGTTTCTCCCACAGAAAGGGAAACCCAGTGATTGTGGACTTTCTTGGCTAGTTTTGTGCCAGTGACCCCAAATTTTGTGCCACTTTTTCAGGGCCAGGACTCCGACCACTACCCAAAACTCCATCAAACCTTCAGGAATGATAAATAACACATAAACAAAGGTTTCAATGCAAATATTTGATCAATGACTTCATTGGACCCCTATTAGCCATGACAGGCATTTCGTCAAACATGTCACCAATATTCATTCTACAAATCATAATAATATATCTTAGCAGAGGGGTTTCATACTTATCTGATAATCATTAGGAAGAATTGATGCTTTATCACAATAGCTACATTATCCACTATTAGGTCATATATTCATTGTTCATTCATTTACTAGCCAAAACATGATGAGATCCATACATCATCACTGTTATAAATCCTACTCATAACCAGCATATAAACAACATAAATAGCAAGGATAGGACAACCATATAAAATACATAATAACAAGTGCACTTACCCGTCAAATACAAGAGGAAGATGCTCTTATTAATATATACAAAATGCAACCAAGTCTGGGACATCCACAAACCACCCGACCATAGATTGGGCTGAACAAAATATTTCTTTCAATCAATCATCCCCATGCCATATTCCAATTATGAATGTGGGATCTCATAGAACAAATCAAACAAAACCAAACTAGGGCTTTCAGAGGCCAAACCACCTCAACCCTAAACCCTCAACCAATGATTCCATCTCTCAGTCGAACATCACTAACCATCACCAAATCGGTCTCTATCAAAGTTTTTCAGGGCTCTAGAGTGTTTGTTCTAATCAAGGCTTCCAAGACTAGTAACTCAACCCACAGCTGCTATGAGGCTTCCAGAGCGTTTGTCCAACCAGGTTTTCCAAAATTAGTAACTCAACCCACCAAGAGCTTCCAAATAATTTTTCCAACCAAGGTTTCCAAGACTAGTAAATCAAACCAAGATGTTACAGGCCTTCCAGAGTGTTTTTCCAACCAAGGCTTCTAGGAACTAGTAACTCAACCCACAACCAAAGGAACATGAAAACCAACCAGGAAAAAAAAAGGAAAGGAACCCACAACACCATGGTTTTCTAGGAAATGGCAAGGCTAGGAAAAAAACATTGTCACTCTAAGAAATCCTCAATGCCAATGACAGATCATAACCAAGAAACCACATGCATAGACCATGCATGCCAAACTAGCAAGGAAACCATACATGAAACTCAGTACCTGCAGGAAAAACTCGTCGTAGTTGTTGATCTCATTGTCCTCTTGCACTTTCTTACTTTTGCTTTGCCTTTTTGCTCCAAATACTAAGTATGCCACATTCCTCCAAGAGTGCTCCAAGAAAACTCTAAGTGTCCAAGAGTATGAGAGAGGGAGAATAAAATGAGAGCTCCAAAACTAAACTAACAAAAAACTACAAACTAATCCTGAAAATCCTTTTTATTAATGAGGTGTCTAATTTCTTAAGTTTCCATTATTTTCTTTCGTTTTCCTCCTCACATGGAACTTGTGACCTTTCACCTTCCTTTTCTCCCAATTTCCATTATTTTCATAGATAAAATGTCAATAAATGCCACTTTTTCTTTCCAAATCCTTTGTCATTTCCTTTGCTAATTTCCTTATCCATTAATTAATCACAAGTGATCCCCATCACTATGTTTTTTTCCCAACATTCAACTTGGAATACATGTCCCATGACTAGGGTTATTATTTGTCCTTTATTAACATTATTACATGGATTTTGACCAAGGCTATTACAAAACCCTCCCACTTGGGGGAACATCATCCTCGGTGTTCAACGACACCTACAACTAGTAAGACTACTAAAAAGAAAAACATACTACCATGGAGATTTATCACTTAGCTTGTTGTAGTATTTACAATGATCAACATACTAAAAAGCAAACCAACATGAGAAACATAATGACGTGAAAACCATAATGACATGACACCCATACCTCTTATTGGAGCTTTATAACATAGCTCATGGTGGTATTTGCATCCACATATATATGTACATATACCAAAACATCACACCAAAACATATACCAAAAACATTTGCTCAACCAGCTAATAGAGAAGGATACATAGCCCACATCTTATCTTCCATCTCCCATGTAGCTTCATTGAGCCCAAAGTGTTTCCACTACGCTTTAACCTGCTTGATTGCTCAGTTTCAGAGCATGAGCATCTTAGACTTTAAAATGTACAAAGGTTCTGACTGGAATTCTCCTTCTGGATCCACCTACAATATAGACCAGTCAATCACATGATCAACATCTTTAACATACTACTTAAGTAATGAAACATGGAAAACTTCATGGAAATTCATTGTCGAAGGCAATGCAAGTCGATAAGCTATTGGTCCAATCCTTTCAAGAATCAAGAAAGATCCAAAAAATCAAGGTGCCATCTTGGCACATGATCCAATCCTCAAGGAGATATTTTTGGGCTTGATGTGCAAGTACACATGTTCCCCAATCTAAAACTCCTTAAACAACCTGTTCCAATATGAATAACTCTTATGTTTGTCCTAGGTTGCTTTCATATTCTTCTTCATAACCTGCATTTCTTATTCCATCCATGCCAACATGTCTGGTCCTATTACCATGTTCACCATATCTCTCCAACTGATGGTAGTATTACAAATCCTCCCATACAGTGTCTCAAACAAAAACATCCTCAGTAACTCCTAATACCCATTGTTGTAAGTGAACTCAACCAGTGTAATATACTCTTCCCACCTTTGTTTTTGATGCATCATATACATCCTCAACATGTCCTCGAATATCTTGTTGACCCTCTATGTTTGTCCATCTGTCTGTGGATGATAAGTTTTACTAAAGACCAACTCTTTACCAAAACCTACGAATAACTCTTTTCAAAATCGAGAAGTGAACTTGGCATCCCTGTCTGACATGATATTCTTTGGAACACCATGCAACCTCATTATATCTCTGATGAATACATATTCTACATCATTAGCTGAATATTTAGAATTCAATGGAATTAAGTTCAATACCTTTGTCAACATGTCCACCACAACCATGATGGAATCATGTTGTCTAGATGTCCTCAGAAAACCTGTGATGAAATCCATGGAAATGACCTCCCATTTCCACTCTAGAATCAAAATCAGATGTAGTACTCCACCTACATTCTTACATTCTACCTTCACCTATTGAAAGTCCAAACATCTAACCAAAAACTTTGTCACATCCTTCTTCATATTTGGCCAATGATAAAACTTCTTCATTGTTGTCAATGTCTTCTGGTATCCTGGTTGACCTGAATATAGTCTTTCATGAAACTACCATAAGATAGTATTCTTCAACTCATTGTTGTCTGGCACATATATCTTGTCCCTAAATCTGACTAAACCATCTGTTGCAAGACGATGGTCCACATCCTTCTCACTTGTAGCCTGTTGTAACTTGTGCCTAAGCTCCATGTATCTATCATTAATTGTCCTACCTACAATATTTGTCCCATAAGAACTCATAGTGGTTATGTGATTTGCATGTATCCACCTACTAAGAGCATATGCAACCCTATTCTCATTTCCCTTTATGTGGTTGATCTCAAAGTCAAAATTGTTGATTGTGGCTAACCAACTAGCTTCCCTAGAATTCAGATTTGGTTGGTCAAACAAGTATTTCAATACACTGTTATCACTCATCAATACAAACCTCCAGCCAAGAAGATAGTGCCCCTGCATCTTTAATGCATGAATGATTGCTACCAACTCAAGATCATGTGTCAGATAATTTTTCTCATGTTCATTCAGTTTCCTTGACTCATAGCATACCACTTGTCCTTCCTGCATAAGGAATCCACTAATCCCTCTCTTCCAATCATTTGTGCACACTACGAACTCTTTATCTAGATCTGCAATCTTTAACACAAGAGTATTCATCAACAACTGCTTCAATTATTCAAACCTTGTTGCACATTCTTTTTTCCATTCAAACGTCTTACCTTTCCTCTGTAAGGATGTGATAGGATATGCAATCCGAGAGAAGTTCTTGATGAACCCCCTATTGTAACCTTCTAGTCACATGAATGATCTGACCTCATCTATATTTCTAGGAGCTTCCCATTCCATGATATCCCTTATCTTTTCTGGATCCACTGTTATACCTTCCTTGGAAACAACATGTCCCAAGTAATGTGCCACTATCTAAAAGAAACTGCACTTACTGAGCTTAGCATATAATTGATGCTCTCTCATCAATCTCAATATTTCTTTTAAGTTTTCAGCGTGCTCTTCTTCATTCTTAGAATATACCAATATTTCATCAATGAATACAATATCAAACTTTTCTAGATAAGGACGCAATACACTATTCAACAAGCATATGAAAGTAGTTGAAGCAGTAGTCAAACCGAAAGGAACTACAACAAACTCATAATGCCCAAACCTAGTCCTAAAATCAATCTTGTATATGTCCTCTTCCTTAATGTGTACCTAATGATATCCAGATCTCAAATCAATCTTCGAGAACACTGTTGCTCCCTTCAATTGATCGAACAAGTCATGAATTCTCAACAACGGATACATGTTCTTAATCATCACCTTGTTCAAATGCTTGTAATCAATGCATAAACTAAGATTACCATCCTTCTTCTTCATAAAAACCATTGGTTCACCCCAAGGTGATATATACACTTGGCCTGAGGTATCCCTTGTCAATCATTTCTTTTAACTATAACTTCATCTTTACTAACTTTGGTGTGCTCATCATGTAAGGTGCCTTTGATGTTGGTGATGCCCCTGGTACCAACTCAATAGATAATTCCACTTCCCTGTGAGGCAGAAAATCTAAAATCTCTATTGGAAACACATCCTGAAACTGTTGTAGAAATAGCTACCTGCTCAAAACATCCACGTCCTCAAATTCCCTACCTTTTTCACTAGAAATATGCACTGCAAATAACACACACACTTTTCTACAACTACGCTTTTCCTACATAGTTGTTACCATTCTAACTGATGTTTCCTTCTTCTTACCCTGTAAGATTCTCTGTTCTCCATTTTCATCCAAGCATTCAATAGATTTGTCATAACAATCCACCTTATTCTTATGAAGATACAATCATTCCATACCCAAAAGCATACGATACGATCCCAACGATAATACATTCAAATATTCTTCGGTAGGCATACAATTCAATTCAAATGCACAAGCTTTTACCCAATGATGAACTCTCTTCTTTTTACATGTAGCCAACTGCACTAACCAATATTATGCATGCACTTATTTATTCAAACCACACTTATCCACCAAGTCAGGATTAACATAACTATAATTAGATCCAGGGTCAATCAAAATAGAATCAGCTTGATCACAAAGCTTACCATCCATCTCGATAATAGATTCCTGGTGATATGTCTGCCTATTATCCAACACTGCATAAATATGAGGAATAATCTGTCTAACATCCCCCACTATTTGTGCCTCCTGAGCACTATATATCTGCAGTCTACCACCCTGATGTTGTGGACAATCTCTCTTGTGATGTTCTCCTCCAAAAGTGAAACACTACAAGGGATTCCAAAGTGCACCCTTGTTTTATTCCTCGTACTAAAATCCTTGTACTCTATTATATGCATTGAACTTCTTAGGTTGTGTGGCATTCTCTTTGTTACTTGTATCTTGAGGTCTTGTTCACTTCTTGTCCCATTTTCCTTTGTTCTTTTAATTACATTTCTAGTCTGGATTAGTTTCATGTTTGCACTTTGATTGCTAAGAACAATGCTTTAGCTTCTGGATGGACTCCTCCAATGATATACACTCATCAAACTTGATCATGTCCTTGAAGAATATCAGAAACCTACTAATTAATTGTTGAATCTTAGCCTTCTCCTCCTTGAGGTAAGGCACATACCTCAGTAACTCCAAAAATTTTCTAGTGTACTCCTCATCAGTCATACATCCCATCTTCAGCTCATATAATTCCTTCGCCATGTCGTTATAGTATCTCTCTAATAGATACTTCTTCCTGAATAACCTCTCGAACTCACTCCAAGTCAACTCTTCTTCATGAATACTTCTGGCATTCTTTACATCTTCCCACCAAATGTTTGATTTACCTTTAAGACTAGATGTAGTTATTATGGTCTTCATGTTTGTTGAGTAATCATGCAACCTGAAGAACTTGTTCATCCCAAGAAACCATGCTTCGATGTCCTATGAATTCTTCATATATCCATCAAATGTAGGTGGCTTTACTTTATTGAACTCACCCGGAAAGTATCCCCTGTCACTCCTCATGTAAGGATGATAGCAATGATGACCATGATACATGTCTAAACTAGAACTAGAGTAAATCCCATGTCCATTGCCTCTCTTGTCAGGTGTATCCAAGAATATGTGATCCCAGATAGTGTCATCTCTATCCAACCTGTTCCCACCATGATATCTACTTCCATATGCCCCATTAGTCCTATCCTCCTACCCGTGGCTGATCCGAAGTGGTCCCTATCTCTGCAAGTCTAAGAAACTGTGAAGGATTACTACATTGACTTCTACTTGTTTCTACTATTCAAGAATGATCGTGTCATTATCTTCTTTGAAACTCCTTATTTTTTCCTTCAAACTTCTCAATGTGTCTACTATGTCAGAAGAGTGCCCAACAACATGTTGCTCATCTATTCCATAGGGAGAGTCTCATGAATTGTAGTATACCATGTTGCTAGTCATCTATGATCTTCTCTTCCTGCAAGGTATATCATGTTATTTGAACTAAATCATAAATAAACCAACGTACCTCAGTATAGTTTGGGGAGGATATCTCGCCTGCAAGACCAACTAGATTAGCATAATATATGTGTAAACATAATCATATCAGCATTTAATCATTGTTTTCAACCATTATCCAGTCATCAAGGCATGACCATACCAACCACATATCATGACCTCATGCATGACAACTATAAACATATCAATGTATGCATAACAATATATAAACATTGACATGCATAACCAATGCATAACCGACATACACTCATGATGACCACATCCAACAACAGACCATCCGCTTCCACATGGTGACACCACTGCAACCATGACCACCACCATGCATATACAACAATTACATAGAGCACAAGCATAGAGAACACATATATGCAACCAACATGAATGAATAACCAACACACCTCCCATCCAGTCCAAGGGGTGAACCATTTTATAACAACCTCCTCCCACATTTACCCAAGCTACCCAGTCCATTTGGGTAAACATGTGATGAGAGGCTAATATGATGTGATTCAACTCCCCAAGTACAGTTAAGAAAGTGGAACCAACAGAACTAAACCAAACTAACCTTCCACCCATGCTACAAAACCTACAGAAGCCACCCAACCCTTCCAAGTGATCAACCCCTAAGAAAACTCAACATTTCACTAATCTAACACCCCAGTCGTTCCCTTGATAAGCCATTCATATGATTGTAGACCTCCAGTCACTCCCACAATAAGGGAAAGCCAGTGACTCTGGAATTTCTTAGTTAGTTATGTGCTAGCAACCCCGAATTTTGTGCCACCTTTTTAGGGCTAGGATTTAGGCCACTACCCAAAACTCCATGAAAATTTCAGGAATGATAAATAACAATGAAACAAAGGTACTAATGCAAGCATTTGATCAATGACTTGACTAGACCCAAACTAGCCATGACAAACATTTCATCAAACATGTCACAAATATGCATTCTACAGTCATAACAACATATCTGAGCATAGGGATCTCATACTTATCTGAGAATCATTAGGAAGCATTGATTTCTTATCACAATAGGTGCATTATCCACTATTATGTCATATATTCATTTTTCATTCATTTACTAGCCAAAACGTGATGAGAGCCATACATCATCATTGTTATAAATCCTACTCATAAACAACAAATAAAAAAATAGCAAGGATATGACAGCCATATAAACCACATAATAGCAAGTACATTTACCCATCAAATACAATAGGAATAATATCTTATTAATATATGCAAAATGCAACCAAGTCTAGGACTTCCACAAACCACTCAACCATAGATTGAGCTGAACCAAATCTTTCTTTTAGCCAATCACCCTCGTGCCATATTCCAAGCATGAATTTGGGATCTCATGAAACAAATCAAACAAAACCAAACCAGGGCTTCTAGAGGCAAAATCACATCAACCCTCAACTAGTGATTCCACCTCTCGGTCGGAAATCACTAACCATCACCCAATCAATCTCTATCCAAGTTGTCTAGGGCTCCAGATCATTTGTCCCAATCAGGGCTTCCAGGACTAGTAACTCAACCCACAACTTTTGTCGAGCTTCCAAGACTAGTAACTCAACCCACAACTTTCGTCGAGCTTCCAAGACTAGTAACTCAACCCATCAAGGGCTTCCAGATAATTTTTCCAACCAAGACTTCCTATATTAGTAAATCAACCCAATTTGTTACAGGGCTTCGAGAGTGTTTGTCCAACCAAGGCTTCTAGGAACTATTAAATCAACTGACAGCCAGAGGAACATGAAAACCAACTAGAAAAAAAAAGAAAATCAACCCACAACACCATGGCTATCCAGGAAAAGCAAGGCTAAGCAAAACCACTATAATCTAGGAAATCCTACATGCCAATGACAGATCATAACCAAGAAACCACATGCATATGCCATGCATTCCAAACTAGCAAGGAAATCATACATGAAACTTGGTACCTATAAGAAAAACCCATTGTAGTTTCTAATCCCATTGGCTTCTTGCATTTTCTTGGTTTTCCTTTGCCTTCTTGCTCCAAAGCCCAAGTATGCCACACTCCTACAAAAGTGCTCCAAGAATTCTCTAAGTGTCCAAGATTATGAGAGAGAAGAAAATGGGAGCTCCATAACAGAACTGACAAAAAGCTACAAACTAATCCTCAGAAGAATTTTTACTAATGAGGCCTCTAATTTCTTCATTTTCCATTATTTTCATCCATTTTCCTCCTCACATCCAAACTGTGACCTTTCACCTTCCTTTTCTCCCAATTTCCATTATTTTCATAAATAAAATGTCCATAAATGTCACTTTTCCTTTCCAAAGCCTTTGTCATTTCCTTTACCAATTTCCTTATCCATTAATTAATCACAAGTGATCTTCATCACTCTATTTTTTTCCCAACATTCAACTTGGAATATGTGTCCCATGATCATGGTTATTATTTTTCCTTTATTAATTTTATTACATGGATTTTGACTAGGTTTGTTACATTTTAACTAATAAATATGACAACTTGCAATGCTCAATTCAAATCATGGCATTAACAGTGGTTGTGACCTGGATCTTATTTAAATGATGCAAAAACTCAAAAGGTGAATGATCATGATGGCCAATTATTACGAAATGATGGCGAAACCAAAAAGTTGATAACTAGAATGTGTCAGGGATATTGCGGGGAAGATTTAAACCAAATTCAAAAAGGACATTGGAAATTATTCCTAATTATGACAGATAAGATGACTACCACATGTGTTTCCCCAACCATAATCAGTTGTGAAGGGAAGCACTCAACTACCTACTAGACCTGGCGCAACTAACTTTCACTGACATAACTGACTCAACTTCATATCTACCTAACTGACTCTATTCTAAACCTAACTACAATCCCCTTTCGAAGATAAAACAAATATATTAAGTGGGTGGTTCATGGAAGGGCTTCGGATGTGCACCATTCACCCAGCTAGGCAATAAAATTTCATCTAGTTGAGCCAATTTAATAGCTTCGAACTCTCTCACTTCTGCAACAATGAATGGTCCCAACCAATGCATTTGGAGCTTCCCAAGATGCTTCAAAAACTTTTTTTCATATAGAATAACCTTGTCCCCAACAGTGAAATACTTCCTCTTGATGTGTCTGTCATGCCATGCTTTTTGTCTCTCCTTCTCAAAAGTCTAGTGGAAATCGGCTTCATCTAGCTCCCATGGTTCGTCCAACCATTTTTCAATTGACTCATCCTCTTTCATCTGAGTGTCTTGCACAATAAAGAGGTTGGGAATGATAAACTCAATAAGTACTAGAGCTTCTCAGCCATAAACAAGTTGGAATGGCATATATTTATCCAATCATTTGATGGTGGTACAGTAGGCCTACAAGGTAGCTGGTACATGCTCATCCCAGTCAATCCATTAGTAGAAAAGATCTTGGTGAGGCCTTTCTCAAGGATCTTGTTGAAAGCTTCAATGGTGTATTTTTCCTATAGATGGTAAGGGTTTCTTTTATGGTGTTGGATCATGAATTTTTGCAGCAATGCAGTGACTATTTCATTAATGAAGTGGGTTCCCTAGTCAGTGGTGATGCTCTGGAGGCACCCAAATCGAGTGATCTTCATCACTCTATTTTTTTCCCAACATTCAACTTGGAATATGTGTCCCATGATCATGGTTATTATTTTTCCTTTATTAATTTTATTACATGGATTTTGACTAGGTTTGTTACATTTTAACTAATAAATATGACAACTTGCAATGCTTAATTCAAATCATGGCATTAACAGTGGTTGTGACCTAGATCTTATTTAAATGATGCAAAAACTCAAAAGGTGAATGATCATGATGGCCAATTATTACGAAATGATGGCGAAACCAAAAAGTTGATAACTAGAATGTGTCAGGGATATTACGGGGAAGATTTAAACCAAATTCAAAAAGGACATTGGAAATTATTCCTAATTATGATAGATAAGATGACTACCACATGTGTTTCCCCAACCATAATCAGTTGTGAAGGGAAGCACTCAACTACCTACTAGACCTGGCGCAACTAACTTTAACTGACATAACTGACTCAACTTCATATCTACCTAACTGACTCTATTCTAAACCTAACTACAATCCCCTTTCGAAGATAAAACAAATATATTAAGTGGTTGGTTCATGGAAGGGCTTCGGATGTGCACCATTCACCCAGCTAGGCAATAAAATTTCATCTAGTTGAGCCAATTTAACAGCTTCGAACTCTCTCACTTCTGCAACAATGAATGGTCCCAACCAATGCATTTGGAGCTTCCCAAGATGCTTCAAAAACTTTTTTTCATATAGAATAACCTTGTCCCCAACAGTGAAATACTTCCTCTTGATGTGTCTGTCATGCCATGCTTTTTGTCTCTCCTTCTCAAAAGTCTAGTGGAAATCGGCTTCATCTAGCTCCTATGGTTCGTCCAACCATTTTTCAATTGACTCATCCTCTTTCATCTGAGTGTCTTGCACAATAAAGAGGTTGGGAATGATAAACTCAATAAGTACTAGAGCTTCTCAGCCATAAACAAGTTGGAATGGCATATATTTATCCAATCATTTGATGGTGGTACAGTAGGCCTACAAGGTAGCTGGTACATGCTCATCCCAGTCAATCCATTAGTAGAAAAGATCTTGGTGAGGCCTTTCTCAAGGATCTTGTTGAAATCTTCAATGGTGTATTTTTCCTATAGATGGTAAGGGTTTCTTTTATGGTGTTGGATCATGAATTTTTGCAGCAATGCAGTGACTATTTCATTAATGAAGTGGGTTCCCTAGTCACTGGTGATGCTCTAGAGGCACCCAAATCGAGTGATGATATTTTGGAAGATGAAATGGGTAGTGATGTCAATAGTGTAATATTTAACTAGCGTGGCTTTGGCTCAACAGGTAAGAGAGTCTTTAGCAACAATAATGCACCAACCATGTGAGGGACGTGTCAACAAATTAATAGGCCCCAGAAAGTCCACAACCCACTTTTCTAAATCTTGGAGTACGCATATGGGCTACAAAGTAAGTTAATCCATGTGTAATGGCCATCCCACCCATTGAAAAACATCACATTTCTTGACATACTCCTTCTCATCCCATAAAATCATAGGCCACCAGAGTCTTTCTTGTAGTACTTTTCTCGCAGTGGCTTTCCCCCCTAATTATCCTCCCACAAGTCCAGAGTGGCATTCCCATAACACGTCTTGATTTTCATGGTTGAGGACACATCGTCGCAATATCTGGTCAAAACCCATCTTGTATAATTGTCCTGATATCGGCTAGTAATCTGTAGCATGAACCACCAAATTCCTTCTCTGGGTTGTTGTGTACTCTTCCGAGCATTTGCTAGTGTTTAAAAATAGTGCAATGCCTTCCAAATAGTCGAGGATGGCCTCAACCTGAAATAAATCAGCGTCTAGCATTTGGTCATCTATTGACCCTCCTTCTTCGCCCGAATCCAATCGTAAGAGATGGTTAGGTCCCAAATTAATCCTTCTTGGCTTCACAATGACTTCGAATATAAACTCCTGAGAAATTAAGAACCATCTGCAAATCCTCCGTTCTAGCACAGGCTTATTTACCTGGTACTTAAGTGCAAAGTGGTCAATGAAGAATTTAAAGGGACCACCCAGAAGGTAGTGCCTAAATTTCTGCAATGAATACACCATCGCAAGAGCTTCACGTTCAGTAGTGGTGTAGTTCCTCTCTGTAGTGGAAAGTTTTATGCTAGAGAAATAAATTGGGTGGTCTCGATTATTGTCTCCTAGCTGGGCCAAAATATCTCCCAAAGTGATCCTGGACACATCAATATGGACATGAAACTCTTTATTCCAATCTAGGTAAACTGGGATTGGTGCACTTTCTAGCTTATCATTTAGAATATTAAAGGCAGCATAACATTTATTGGTCTAGGCATACTGCTCAGATTTCTTCAGTAGCATCTCCAATGGTGCAGTAATCAAGGCATAATTACATGTGTGGTCGAGATTCGATCTTAGCTGCTTGACATTGGTTGGTGGAGGCATATTCAGAAACCTTGACATGGTCAACACACTCCTTCTTTGCAAACTATATGCCCCATAAGCGCTCCAAAAAGGACAGTGAAAAATGCATTTCTTCAAGTTCAAAAATGCATTACTTTGAGCAACCTAGAGTGTTTAATAAGTTGCACATTGTCCAATAATCCATATATACCTCTAGTAATATGTGAATATAGTAGCTGAAGGCAGAAATCACGATCCTTGAAAACATTGATGGTGCATTCTTCAATCCAAACGGCATGAAATGGTAGGCATAAGAGCCCCATTCAGTCGTGAAGGTGGTTTTCATCTTATCTTCCTCTACAATGTGAAGTTGGTGATAGCCATAGAACCCATCCATGAAGGAATATGCCTCATTACCTACATAGTATCCAGTACTTCGTCATTGAATGGAGTAGGGAAGGGATCATGCATGTAGGTATTGTTCAAGCTCTTGTAATCTACACAAACCCATATCTCCTCAGAATCCTTCTTATTCTGAATGAAAATTGAACTAACCCACTCATCTTCATCAACTAGGAAGATGAGGCGTGCTACCAGCATCTTATCAATCTCTCTCTTCACCTTCTCCTTGACCCTTAGGTTTCGTTGATATGGGTGATTTTTCACTAGTCTCACATCTAGCTTCAACACAATATTCATTTCTCCCAACTCCCCTTTAATTCCTTTGAGCTATGCAATAGATGAAGGGAAAATATCCTCGTACGCCTTCAGGAGATCAAATATCTAGTTAGTCGTCTATTTGTCCTAATAGTCCCCAATGGAAGCTATTTTTGGTTTCTCTTCAGTCTCGATGTTGTGCTTCTACAAATTTATAGGTTGTAGTTTTGGACCAATCGTTACAGGGCCATATTCTACATTTCACTCCCCTTCATATTCTTTAAAGTTCAAATGCCTTAACCCCTCTAAATCATCTCCATCGGGTTCAAGATTTATCTTCCTGCAAACCACAGCCTCATGAAACCCAGATTCATAGTTATGATTGAAGCCATCCTGGTTGTAATATTCCTTAGTAATCTCTCTTGTTGGGAACAAGACCCTCTTGACTACTTTTAAGGAAAATGTTATCCTTTTGTCATTGTCAACAAAGGAGAAAGCACTGATGAATTTGGTTGTCATGCAATCCCACTCACTGGTCTGCCGCTTTATTTCTTCCTTAAGGTACCAAGCTAGGGGGAATGTTCCCAGAGTGTGGGAAAAGCTATGCACCCACAGATTCTTAGGAATTCCTTCCCTGGTCCACCTATCTTTATAGTTTTGGATATGCTGGTGAGGATTGATGTACCAATTATACTTAAAGAAATTGGGTGAGGAGCCTTCTGAATACACAAATTTGCATATCAATGAGGACTTGACCAACTCCCATCCCCGAAGGTGGTTGCGATGGGAACCCCACCACCTTATCGGTGTTGCTTGAAGGGTGACATCCAGTAAGGGTACCTTTTTTGCCTCCAAAATGTTCAAATCAACTTCATCGATAAAATTAATAATAGATCTCATACCATTAAAAAAAAAGGAAATTTTGTACCTTTGTACCAACCAATGGGTATGATGAATAGTTGTGCATCACCTCGAGTGGATCTCATGGCCTCCTTCCTACCAATCATCCCATGTATCTTGTGATCCGATTTCAGAGCTCTGAACACTTCTCCATCTAATCGACCCATCCATTTTAGGATTGTAGTCTTCCCTCTTTCCTGTTATGAGCGTATAATTGATCTAGTAATTCAGGTTCTTCCCTATCATCCACTATCTCAATGAACCTAGGGGCTTGATAAGGAATCACCCTGACTCCATCCACCTCGAAATTCATTGTTTCCCTCATTAGGTCAATCACTGCATAGTTTTCGAAGTCCCAATCTGTCCCCAGCAATGTCGGGTAGGGGTCTTTGTCTTTGATCTGTTGTTGAATGTTAGTTTTGATGTGCTAATTTCAACTTCATATTTAAAAACAGATGCTTGCCAACTGCTTCATGTGCATGGTTTTCTTATGGTGTCTATGATTGGGAACAGGTAAATTTTATCAAGTTTTATGTGAAATACATGAGAAAAATAGCATGAATAAAAAGTGTTGAACAACAACAATGAAAAGTGCAGCAAACCATCAACATGAACACTTAACACAATGTTTTGATGAAGGAGTTCACCCCTTCTGGGTTACATCTCCTTGGTACAGCTTCCATGGCTTGGGCCTCTATATTAGCTCAATATGGCAAAATTATTGTTTACAAAGCTCTATTGCTTTTCAAACCTGCTTCAATGTGTTTAGAATGCTCCAATTAGCTAGGAACACCTTTTCCTAAGCTCCATTGGGTCGAATTTTGCTTCAATTATGACCAAAACTGTTTTTTCCTAGAAAACCTCCCCTAAAACTAGAGGAACTCTAGTTAACTTCACTAAACCTGGATTTTTCGCCGAATTTGGGGGGTCTTCCATAATCTCAGTCGAATTAAAATCCAGTTTAATTAGTGTTAACTCGGATTAATTAAGCACTAATCCAGTTTTAACGCAATTACCGCACAGTTTCTGCTAACCATTTGAGCTGGCAATTTGAGTGGACACATGTTGTGGCTTTTGGCGCTGTTTTTGCTAATAATTATGTAATGCTTGTTGTTGTATTAGTCATGACCACCAGATATATGATGTGTCACATTGGACATTAATGTCACGGGTTCTTGGTTATGTTGGCGCCGGATGTGTTAACTGTAACCATAGTCATTACTGTCGAAGGAGTGTTCACATGAGAGGGTTGTCCCATGGGCTGGCCCTCCTAAACCCCAACCTTAACCACATTAAAATTTATAATTTCATGGTGAATTTTATGGTTAAGAACTTGTGGTGTGGTGTAACGGTATAGCACAGAGTTTGTTGGGAGCAGGTCCCAGGTTTGACCCCCCAATCTACCACAAAATTTTGTCACATTGTGCATTGATTATGAGGTCCTTTGGGGAGGGACACATGGTAGTCTTCGGGCTTTCCACTTGTCCCCTCCTCATTGGTCCACTTTAAACCAGTAATAATACTCCACGTCACCACACCATAAACTGACCACCATCTGACACTTATCATAACCTGATTGAATGTTGATCATTCGTTGACCCTGCCTAGCCATCTGCCACGTCAGTAGTATGGGTTGTTGACTATGCAATGACTATACAAATTTTTTCAAATTTTCTCTTGTTTGGTGAAGTGGAAAAAACCCATTATCTTCCTCATACGAACTCAATTTTCAGTGAAACAAGTTGCATTGGGATCGTTTTGCCGAGATGGACTTAATCGTTCAGGTTTTGATCAATTCTGAGAACTTTTATTTTTGAGCTAAATACTGAGCACTTGATCATTGCTCCCCACCATAATCCTTTTGGACCCCAAAAGATACTATAAATTGTTCAGCATGTGAGGGTACATCTCCCTCACCTTCTCGATTTGCAACCATTTGGCTTTAGAAGGATTTTTTCCCTTGATTCCCACTCTAAGGTATTCAACATTCCCTCTCTTCAAAGTTCTGGTTCTTCTATCAAGTATGAGATCCTGCTGAAGTTCATCAAGATATTCTGGCGACAAATCATCTATTGATGGAAGATGAACATGCTCTCCTTGATCATCAATCAAAGGAGGTTCAAACAATCTCAACATTAACAACAGAGTATATTTTCATATAAGGAGGAAAATCTAGATTAAATGCATTTTTACCAATCTTTTCTAGAATTTTAAAAGGACCATAATGGATTGGCTTAAGATTTTTACCTTCCCCTTGAAGTCTCTCTTTTCTAATATATAACCAAACTTCATCTCCAACTTGAAATTTGTCATGCGGAAAGAGTTAATCTTGCGGACAAAACTAACCTCCCTAGAAGCTTAAGGCTTTCTAGTGACAAACAAGACAATTAAGAACAATCCTTCTCTAAATATGCATTTACCATACAAGAAATCGAGTGTTTAGATCCTACCTGTAGTCCAACGTTGTTGTAGTAGTCCAACCTCGTCGATTCGGATGAGCTCCTCCTTCTCTCCGAAACCTGCATTCACTAACAAACGATTACAGCACCTGAATATCCCATAAAATAAAACATATTCAACATATAGACCAAGGAGTATATGAAACAACTCATTAATAACAAATTGTTGAGAAGAATGGACTTATTTGTATTAATAGGAACAAAAGAAACCATTACAACCTGAGCCTTGGTGTTGTGCAAGTTCCTCCCAGGGTCTAGCAAGAGTTTTCCTTTACTTTGATAAGCTCACCCACTTCCAAATGAAACAAGAAAGGATGGGAATCTCTCTTCACAAGCTTCTACAAGGAAGTCCTAATTCCAGCAGCATCTACCCTTTGGAATCTTCAGCTTTCAACCTCCCTCCTTCTGGCCCAATGCCTGTATTTATAATGCTCTAGAGGAAGTTAATCAGGTCCACCATCAATGGGATAAGCCCCTCTTTGGATGGGGTACCTCCCCTCTTGATGGGATAAGTTCCTCTTTCATAGGGATACATGAACCATCTGGAGGCGCTCAATACACGTCAAACAAGCTTCTAGAATGCTCTAGAAATGACCACAAGTAACTTTTTTAAGATGAAATTCGCGTCTTTTGACCGTTATAGGAGTACGCACCCATCCCTTTACATACAGAGCGTACAAGTACGCAGGTATTATGAACTTGGGTTGCGTACACGCAGGCAAGGCTGAGAGAAACTGCGTACCCAGAGATAAATAGATTTTTAAAGACTTTCTCTCTTTCTTGAAGTTTGACATGGAGAGCAGAGGTATGAGACTTGCCAAGGAGGATAGTATGACAGTTGATGGAGCCATACTAACTGCAAATAGTCATGGTGACAAATTTTAGTGTAACAAAATTTGTGATCAATACATTGTTTTTCATGCCTTGCCTTGTAGCTGCTTTCACTTCTTTCAAGTTGTTCCTGCACTGCATAATGTATCAACTGAATTTGTTCTATGAATTTCCTTGCCTTATCGATGTCATTTTGACCATCGATGGTGACATATTTCTCAAATATGAAGTCCAATGGCGATCTTGACAAGTACCCAAAACATGCTTCAAATGGCGATGTGTTTGTGGAAGAATGCTTTGCCCTATTGTATGAATGTTGTATGTAATGAAACTGTTCATCCCACAACTTGGGATGTTTGCTGCAATATCCTCTAAGAAGATGAATGACTATTCTGTTGACCACCTTAGTTTTTCCATTTGTTTGTGGATGAAAGTTTGTACTCTTCTTCAACTTAGTGTCCATCATGTCCCACAAATTTGCCAAAAATTCCCAACAAATCGAGAATCTTGATCACTTACAATGGAAGTAGGAAGACCAAAATGAACCCAAATGTTTTGGAAGAAAAAATGAGTTGTTTGTTCAGATGTAATTTGTTTTTTGCGTAGTGTTAGTATACACATTTTGATGAACCTGTCTACAAGTACATATAAGTAATCATGACCTTTCCTTGACAATGAAAGACCTCCTACAAATTCCATTGAGATACTCTCCCATGGACGTGAAGGTACTGGAAGTGGAATGTAAAATCCTATTTTCCTATTGCTAGGCATACTTGTTGCACACAAACAACATCCTCTAATGAAACGAGATACATTATCAAACATGTGTGGCCAATAAAAATGCCTTTGGAGATTTTTTGTTGTCTTGCCTACACCAAAGTGTTCAGCAATCAATGAAGTGTTCGCCTCCTTTATGATATTTTTTCTTTCTCTCGGTGGAATACATAACTTGCCCAAGTGATACAATAAACTGTTATGTACATGGTAACCCAACTCTTCAATTTGGTTTCCTTGACTCGAGCTTGCATACACATCTCGAAAGTCATTATCATATGCATATTTCTCAATGTAACTTTCATGCAAAATAGAATTTTTCTTGAGTAAAATAGATGAAATTACAATAGGTTTCGAAAGCATATCAGCTACCTTATTGTAGATTCCTTTTTGGTATTTGATAACCAAATGAAACTTTTGTAGAAAACCCATCCATCTGAAGTGTCATGATTGCTACAACTTTGACTATCGCTGTAAGTACTGCAATGGTTGATGGTCGGTATGGATAATGGTATCCTTTCCCATCAAGTAGTGTTTCCATTTTTTGATGCTTTGTACCAAACCATAAAGTTCTTTGTCATAAGTGGGATAGTTAGTCACAACTCCATTAAAAATTTCAGAATGAAATGAAATGGGCTTACCATGCTGCATAAGAACTGCTCCCATGGTGTAATCACTAGCATCCGTTTGAATCTCAAATGGTTGTCTAAGATCCAGAAAAGCCAATATCAGTGTTGAACTGATCTTTTTATTTAAAGCATCAAATGATTCTTGTTGTACATATCCCCAATGGAATCTTACTTGACACTATTCAATGCATGTAATGGTGTTGTAATGGAAGAAAAAATAGCAATAAATTTCCTCCAATATTGTTTTCCCCCTAAAAATCTTCTTACCTCTGTAACTGTATTGGGCTTGGGACAATTCAGAATGACCTCAACTTTAGAGGGGTCTATCTTCACCTCACCTCCTCCAACAATGTGTCCCAAATACAATAAAGAAGTCTTGCCAAATTCACACTTTGACATCTTTAAAAATAATTGTTCTTTTCTCAATACATCAAGTACTTTGTTCACATGCATGACATGTTCATCTATAGATTTACTTAATGTGAGAATATCATCTAATTAAACAACGACAAAGTCATATAGAAATGGTCTCAATACATCATTCATAACTCTCATGAAAGTTGTTGGAGCATTTGTAAGACTGAAAGGCATAACAAACCACTCAAACAATCCTTGCTTAATTTTAAATGTCGTTTCCAAATGTCCTCTTCAACTGTTCTAACTTGATGATAACCACTTCGTAAGTCTAACTTAGTGAAATACTTTGCATACCTCAACTGATCAATCAAATCATCCATTCTTGAGAGTGGATAACAATTCTTTACCATGATTTTTTTCAGTGGACGGAAATCCACACACGTGTGCCACTTCTCCCATCCTTCTTTGGCACCAAGACAATGGGTGAACCACATGGCGAATTAGATGGGGTGTGATGCCTTTGTTCATCAATTCTTGAATTTTCTTCTTGATTTCCATGTTCTCCATAATCGACATGCGATACATTCCAATGTTTGGAAGGGGAACATCATGCTGCAATTGTATCTCATGTTGAATTCCCCTCTTGGGAGGTAACCCCTTTGGTTCCTGAAACACCTCGCCATGCTTACTTAGCACATCAAACAAATAAGATTTTAATTTTTCATCACAACCTTCAAAAGATTCATAATCAATATCATTCTTTTCTTGGTCATGAGAAGCACAAAATTTTTACTTGCATTTACTAGTCTCTTCATTTGCCTTGCATTAACCAAAGAAATGTTTAGCTTTTTGTGATGGGCTCTCACAATGTACTCCACCCCATTCTTGTGCAATAAGCATATGTTCTCATGGCAATAAAATATTGCTTTCCTATCATACAAATATGGACTACCCAAAATGATTCCTGATATGTCAAGTGGAACTACTTCTAACTCAACTTCATCAATGAACTTTTCAGTAATGGTGAACTTGAATAAACACTTCCTTGTAACCTATCAATTTTCATTATTGACTATCCAACCCAATGGATATGGCTTATGATGAGGTACGGTTTCAAGGTTAAGCTTTTTGACCAAGTCTCCTGAAATTAAGTTTGATTGTGACCCACTATCAAATAATGCATCAATCTTTGTATGATTTGAAATTACCCTTACATTAAACAATTATATTCTTGATTCTTCATTTGGAGTGTTGTTGTGACTATGTGAGGAACTAGTGCTTGCAACAAATTCTTTTCCTTTTGTAAACATGGTTGAAATCTTGGTCTCATCACCAGAATTTGATCCAAGATCATGTTGTGTGGTAGCAATCACCTTTTGTTTTCCCTTATTGTTTTGTTTCTTAGGCCTTAGTTCGGGATGTAATTTCCAACAATGAGCTTCATCATGCCTAGCTTTGGAACAATGTTGGCATATAGTTTTCTCCCCTTATTTCTTCACACTTTCATTCTTCTTTCCCTTCCATTTTCCTCCCTTCTCTTTCTCCTCACCCTTGAATGGCTTCTTCTTACTACCTTCTTCCTGAATGTTCTTTCTCGTTGCTTCAAGTTGCGTGGCTTGCACACATACCTCGAAATATTAGTTACAGACCTCGAAATACCTGTAGGGGTCTTTGTCTCTCATATTTTGTTGAATGTTAGTTTTTTTGTGCTAATTTCAACTTCAGATTTAAAAACAGATGCTTGCCAATTTCTTTGTGTGCATGGTTTTCTTATGGTGTCTGTGATTGGAAACGGGTAAATTTTATCAAGTTTTATGTGAAATACATGAGCAAAATATCATGAATAACAAGTTTTGAACAACAGCAATGAAAAGTACAGCAAACCATCAACATGAACACTTAACACAGTGTTTTGATGAAGGAGTTCACCCCTCCTAGGCTACATCTCCTTGGTCCATCTTCCATGGCTTGGGCCTCTACATTAGTTCAATATAGAAAAAAATGATGTTTGCAAAGCTCTATTGCTCCTAAAACCTACTTCAATGTGTTCAGAATGCTCCAGTTAGCTAGTATCACCTTTTCCTAAGCTCCATTTGGTCGAATTTTTCTCCATTTATGACCAAAACTGCTTTTTCCTAGAAAATCTTCTCTAAAACTGGAGGAACTCCAATTAACTTCACTAAACTTGGAGTTTTCGCCGAATTTGGGGGGTCCACCATAACCTCTACCAAATTAAACTCTACTTTAATTAGTGTTAACTTGGATTAATTAAGCATTAATCCAGTTTTAGCGCAATTACCACACGGTTTTTGCTAACCATTTGAGCTGACGGTTTGAGTGGACACATGTTGTGGCTTTCGGCGCAATTTCTATTAACAGTTATGTAACAATGGTCATTGTATTAGCCATGACCGCCGGATATATGATGTTTCACATGGGACATCAATGTCGCGGGTTCGTGGTTATGCTGGCATCGGATGTGTTAACTATAACTGTAGCCATTACCATCGGAGGAGTGTTCACATGGTAGGGTTGGCCCGTGGTCTGGCCCTTCTAACCCCCAACCTTAACCACGTTAAACTTTGTAATTGCGCAGTTAATGTTATGGTTAAGAACTTGTGGTGTGGTATAACGGTATAGCATGGACTTTGTTGGGAGTAGGTCTTGGGTATGACCCCCAGCCTGCCATAAAAAAATTTCACACTGCACGCTAATTATGAGGTCATTTGGGGAGGGACACATGGAAGCCTCTAAGTTTGCCACTTGTCCCCTCCTCATTAGTCCACTTCAAACTAGTAATAATATGCCACATCACCGCACCATAAACTAACCACTATCTAACACTTGTAATAATTTGATTGAATGTGGACATCTGTTGACCATGCCCAGTCATCTACCACGTCAATAGTACATACGGTTGACTGTGTAATGACTGTACAATTTTTTTTTCAAAATTTCTCCTAGTTGGAAAAGTGGACATAACTCATTATCTTCCTCATACAAACTCGGTTTTCAATAAAACGAGTTTTGTTGAGATCGTTTTGCTGAGACAGATGTGGTCGTTTAGGTTTTGAGCGATTCTAAAAACTTTTGTTTTTGAGCTAAATACTGAGCACTTGAGCAGTCTCTCATGATGTGTATGACCTCAAAGTTTTCATACGTCTTTACCCCTACTATATCTACTTCCACATCTTCCAAGAATCCAACTAGGAGGATACAATATTACTTCTCAATGCGTAACTGAATTGGGAAGAATGTCATCTTAGGTCTTCGCAAGGATTCCTTGATAGAATGTTCATGTCTGAACCTAAATCTAACATATTGTCCTTGATCTAAAACCCTACGATCTGGACATCGACACGAAATTTCCTCCCCATCCTTTTCTTGTTCCTCCGTGTCTAAAATTCCTTTCATAAAAATTGGCAAAGATGAGCCCTTCCAAGAGCTCCCCATCTTTGACAACATCTTTAAGCCTCTTTCATAACTACCCTGACATCTAGTCATTTTTCATGATTTTAAATAATAGATTGAACCATTCTACTACAAGTTGGGAATTTTTCGATGGTAGTTTTGGGCTTCTAGGCTTCAAAAGTTCAGGTTTCTCTCCGTGGGTGCCATCAGCCAGAACCATCTGATTGAAGATCTTTGTGGCATCGTTATAGTACTGCTTCTGCTAGTTGGAATCATAATAATACTTTGGTGATGCGGGCTTTATGATCCTTGGTTTCTCGGTGGCCCTAGAATCAGCTCTGGTCTTCTTCCCTCCCCACCTCGGGTGACTATGTTAATGTTTGACCTCCAATTTGGCTCGGGTTCCCGCGATTCTGCATTAATAAAATTTTCTCCCCTCTGTCAGTTGCACTTCTCCCATCTAGTGATTAGTTATGGGCAATCCTTTGTTGTGTGCATGTTGACTCTACACTGGGAACACCAAGGTCTTCGGGTAGCAGACAGTCTCTAGCAACATGCCCTTCTTGGTCACAACTATAGAAACAAATAAGACCTTTTCCACTTTTTATACCTCCCATTGTTCCTCCACCTCCTCGCCCTCAAGGAGATTCATTAATCGTAAAGGAAAAACAATCTTGTCAATCAACTAGAGCATTTAAGGCACTACACTAATCTGTGTGGTGAGTCAGCGAGCCGCAGAATTCATAGAAAATATTGTTTAGGACATTCGAATATTTCTGTAAGATTGGACAAAGGCATGGAATATGTCCATATGTTCGGCATATTTCACATTATTCATTGGGAGATGCACCCTACTGATTGGGAAAGGCATGAAACTGTGTGTGGCCTGGATATAAACCATGTGTACTAATTTGTGAAAATCTGACGGCGTGTAAGGATGTATAGGGCCCCGCCGGCACAAAGGGAGTGCTCAGCCCCTTTAGTCTTGGGAACTCTATGGCATGATGCCCTTAAATGTGGAAATTTGTACACCAGATGTGAGGTCATGCAGGTCACAATTGGTGTATGTGCCTCAGCTTCTCAGTCAAATCAGTGATCTGATATCATAATCCTATGAGAACAGGATCATTGAAAATCGATCCCCCTCGGTGTTTCTGTGGATATCCTGCCATAGCCTTGATCCTAGTTGCTTTTTCAAGCACATCTTGTAGGGTGTCAATATTCTATTAAGTCATCGTCATGTGGATGAGTGGCAAAAGTGATTTGATGAACCAATATCGTTGGTGACTGGAATCAATGGGGTAACTCAGCTTGCTAATGGCATCCTTAAACTTTTGCATCATTTCCCACGCGGATCTCCCTCTTGCTACTTGATGTCCCACAGTTCATATAACTTTTTGGTTATTATGTGGAAGTTTGAAATTTTGAACGAATTCCTATTGAACTTCATCTATTTCCAGATTCTGCTACAAGGAAGACCACTTGATGAACCACCTAAGCACTCTTTCTCAGATAATGGTATGAAATTTAATGAGTTTAGCATCACCCGAAGTTTGACAATCCCTCCATATATCCTCACACACACACAAGTACTAATGTTGTTCGACATCCTCATTCCCTTTCCCAGAGAATTCAGGATACAGAGTAAAAGATCTTGACATGTTGCCAACCATACACGGTTGAACCGAAGAGACAAGTATGAACCCCTATGAACCAAGTTGCAAAGACCCATGGGGACCTAAGTGGAAACTACTATTTCTATCACTGGAGATACCAACCTTGTAGGTATTATGTACTTTCTGAAACTTTATGATTTTAACTAGCTTAGAGAGCAACTAAACAGGGTTTTGATAAAGTACCAAGGGAAAGTCAGTGGAAGTGCTACTTGAAATGTTGGGCAATGAGTTACTATTCTTGAGAAATGAATCATCTTCAGAAAACAACCTCATCATGGTAAAGTACATGTCATCATCTGGGCCCTCCCCTTGACCCGTAGAGCCCGCTCTATCCGGCATCTCCATTTCTCCTCGTAGGAGGGAATTTCTCCTGCTTCTTTCGACCTACATTACCTTAGCAGTCTCGACCTATCCTGCTATGCCAAGACTCACCTTACCTTTATCCCCTTAGTTTCATAACTCCAGGCGTCTTAGTCTTCCTTCTCGCGCTTCCGGGCTACTCAACACCGCTCCTACTTGGTGCAACTCCCTTTTTTGTATAGGGATCTCCTACAAAGCATTTTCCTGTTATTCCTCAACTATCTACACCCTCCTTTGTACCCTTAGATCTCTAGCCCTCCAAGATTCATCCACATCCATCTCTTCAAAATTTTCATTGCTCGCATCTAGGTAATGTTTCTCCCCTTATACCCCTCCACCAATATCGGGGTTTAAGCAGCCATGGATTGGCCTTGAACCAGAAGCAGATTCTCTTCTGCCCTTAAGACTTTAACCCTCAATGGAATCTCCTTCAATATCCTTCCCCGCAACCTGACTTGAACTGATCTAGGTGTATATTGGTGGCCAGATGCCTATTCCACTTGGACCCTCACCATTGTTTCTTTCAGTTTTTCAATTTCCTTAATTGTAGCACAATTTACTATTTTTGGCAGTTTTTCGAGTCCTGAACTTTCGGAGCCATTTTGAGGCCCTAAACGACATTTTTTGGGAAAACCACAGAAAAAATACAATTTTTCAACCCAATATTTGCTATCAGCAGTTGTAATCCTATGATAGATCTTTCTAACAAGGTATTGTGTGCGTCAAACAGAGATCGTATGCTAAAGTTACGACCCCATGAATTTGATGTACCAACTTACCCCAACGGGGCCCATAGTTTGACGTTTCATCTCCTAGGGTTAGGTTTTTGGATGTTTAGTGTTTTCTATTGTTTCTAAATAATAAATAGGCCTTCAACCCTCATTGTAACACAGTTCAGAGGCATGTATTTGCCACATCTCTTCTCAGAGATAAGCTACCATCGCAGTCTTATTTCCATTCTATTTGTAAGTATATTTCATTATTTGATATTAATGAAATGAAGTTTTATTTCTACTGCATCTCTGTATTTATGGTTATATTTGTAATTTGTTGTGTTCCTATTTAAATTCGTACCAGTGGTATTAGAGCATTCTTCTTACTCTGTCTTTCTTTGCATGTCCCCAACGAGGTTGGGGTATAAGGAGTTAGCGCTCAATCTGGTTGAACCTTTGCAAGGTCAAACTCGCAAACCCCAATGGCCACCCATGCGGGAAAAAAATAAAGACGAGGGAGCAAGATATCCTATCAAAATATTACTCAAGGAGGCCCTCGAGAAACAAAGGAACGCGATGATGGATAACTTTGCTCAGATCCTTCAACAGTTGCCCACCGGCGGTGCATCCACATCCAGCTGTGACTCTGGAGGCACCACTCCTTTTAAGGTACAAGTAAACTTTGACATTCCCATATTTGAGGACCAAATAGATGAAGACATCGTAGATAAATGGTTAAATCTGTTAGAATGATATTTTTGTTCATGATTTTTCCAGTTGGGAAAAGATTACTTTTTCTCTTCTCAAAGTCACCCCCAACGTCAAGGACTGGTGGGAAACCTACTGAGAGTAGAAGGATGAAACTGTGCCCTCATTGTTTTCAGTCGTACCCACTTGGAATTTCTTTCGGGACACCATCAAGGAGTAGTACTACCCTATCAGGAGCTATGAGGATAAATACATAAAGTGGACCATGTTGTGGCAAGGAAGGGACCAAGACATGTTAGAGTTTACAATGTTTTTCATACCCTTTGCACAAAGTTGGGTATCAAGGATTCTAAAAAACATTTGGTACTCAAGCACCAGGGTTGCCTACATAGGTACATCCAGGATGAGATGGAGTTCCTAGACATCTCCTCACTCAACACGACGTACCGATACGTTGTCAAGATCAAGCAGAGCCTTAAACAGAAAAAGCAAGACTTTGGATTTGCGAATCTGAAGTAAGGGAAAGGTGCCCCCAAACCACATAACAAAGGAAAAAGCCAAGGCAAGGTGGCCCAGGACAACCTGTTAAAGCCGCAAGCAATGAAAAACACAACGAAGCCAAAGAAGGACAGGGGAAAGTGGTGTGAGTTCCATAAGAACTCCACTCACAACAGAAGTGAGTGTTGGGCCAAGCAATCATTGGTAACCAAGCTAAAGGCTTTTGAATCAGATGCATGTTCTGACTCTGAGTCAGAACCTGACAAGGGGAATGACAAAGGGAAGTAGATTATCGATGTAGATCCCAACGCCATTATTTCCACCACAAACATCCAGAAGGAGGAAGCTGAAGATCTAGAGGAAGAGGAGCACCTCTTCCACTCCCAAATGTCAGTAAAGGGTTCCTTGCTATAGTTCATTTTCGATAGCGAGAGCAAAAAAAACCTCATTTCAGCAGAGGTTGTGAAGTAGTCAGCCTTACTAACCACAACACACCCACAACAATGCACCATCATATGGCTTCACTAAGGATGGGATCTTCGCGTCAACCAACAATGTCGCCTTCCATACAACATCAAGCCCTTCATGGATGAGGTAGTATGTGACGTTGCTCCTCTCGATGTTTGTGATGTATTATTAGGCCAACCATAGTTATGGAAGTGACATGTTGTGCATGATTCAAGGCCTTGTGTTGTTATTATTACCTTGGGAAATAAGTTGTATAGGATACCAGAGGTAGCACCGCCTACCACCATCTCTTTGGTTACTGCAAAACAATGTAGTAAGCTCATTTCTAAAACTGGGAAATTTGTTTTCCTGATGATACACCCTCGGGGAAAGAAGAAGATGGTGGCCACGACCTCTAGACAGGGCCCCTCCACACGACAAGAATAGATGGACAAGGTCGTGGAGGAGTACAAGGACATCTTCACCTCCCCCGCAGGGGTGCCTATGCACTATCAAGTCAAGCACTCCATCGATCTAACCCCAGGTGTGTTGTTTCCCAATGGACCCATCTATCAACACTATGTTCTAGAGAACGAAAAAATCAAGGGGAAAATTCAGGAGTTGCTTTAGAAAGGTAACACCTAACTGAGTTCATTTCCCTTTGGAAGCCTGATCATGTTGGTACAAAAGAAGGATGTGACTTGGAGACTTTGTATTAACTATCGGGCACTGAACAAGATCAATGTCCAAGAGGTACCCGATCCCATGGATTTATGACCTTCTAGACCAACTCAAGGGGGGGAAATATTTCAGAAATATCGACTTGAAGTCTATATATCACCAAGTACCAATCGATCCCTTCGATGTGTGGAAGATTTCCTTCAAAGCCAAGGAGGGCCTTTTCGAGTGGCTGGTTATGCCTTTCAATTTTACGAATGCTCCTGCAACCTTCATGAGGCTAATGGATGACATCTTGCGGCAATTCACCAACTCATTTGTAGCAGAATACTTGGATGACATCCTAATCTTCAGCCAGAGTTGGGAAGAAAACCTCCACCACATCCGACAGGTTCTCCAAACACTGCGGCAACACAAGCTATGTGCCAATTTGGAGAAATGCACTTTTGGCATGACCTAGGTTCAGTATCTGAGATACATTATTGATGAGCGAGGGGAGCATGTGGATCCAACCAAGATCTAATTCATTCGGGATTTTCCAACCCCAACCACTCTAATAGAGCTCCACGGCTTTCTGGGTCTTACCATTTTTTACCGCAAGTTTGTGTTCGTGTTCGAGTTCTCTCATATCACTTGGCCCTTGAATCAAGTCACCAAGGGAGGAGCGAAAGAAAAATTCTTTTGGTCTAAATCTCAACATAAGACATTTGCAGAGTTGAAACATCGCCTCTACTCTGCACCATTTCTCACATTACCAGACTTGCAACAACCATTTGAGATCGAGACAGATATGTTATTGGGGCAGTCCTTACTCAATAGGGGCATCCAGTTGCATATCATAGTGAGACACTTTCAGACACAGTCTGAAAGTACCCTGCTTATGACAAAGAGATGTATTGCATTGTGTAGGCATGCCAACAATGGAAGAATTACATTTTGGGGAAGGAAACGGTCATCCACACAGACCAACGACCCCTATAGTTCATACAGATGTAAGGGAAGATGCAGAATAATCACCATCTGAAGTGGTCCACATATTTGCAACAGTTCCATTTGAATATCAAGTACAAGAAGGGCAGCACCAATAATGTTGCAAACTGCCTCAGTCGACCCCCGATCATGGAGTTAACCACCGTCATCAACTCTTATGGGCACGAGACTTCATATTGGCCACTTCTATACAAAAGCAACCCAAAATTCGTCCACACCTACCAAACACTCTTGGAGGGACAAAAAGTGCCAAATTTTCACCTCTAGGATGCACTGTTATACCACCTAGGACACCTTTGTGTTCCTTCAAGCAAGTGTGCCAAGGTGATTTGTGAAGTGCACTACAGTGGGGTCACTAGACATTTTGGGTTCGAGAAAACAGTGGCAGTATTGCATAAGTATTTATACTTACCGAATATTCGATAGGATGTCGAGAAGTACATCAGATCCTGCATTGCCTGCGCCATTTCCAAACAACCATCAAGAAGCAAGGCCTCTATACTCTGTTGCCTACCCCTAGTCGACCTTGGGAATCCATCTCCATGTATTACATGTCGGGACTTCCTTCTACTAAGCATGTCAACGACTGTGTTTTTGTGGTTGTCGACGGATTCTCGAAGATGGCCATTATGGCAGCCTGCAAGAAGAATATCACGGCAAAATCCACTGCTAAACTCTGCTTTGAATGGGTGTGGGTACATTTGGGATCCCACAGTCTATCATCTCAGATCAAGACAACAGGTTCCTCAGTACATTTTGGTCCAGTCTTTAGTCGATGTTGGACACCAAGCTCACTAAGTCCATAGTTTTCCATCCCCAAACGGATGGCCAGACAAAGGTCGTCAACAAGATGGTTGTACACATTATGTGCATGTAAAACTCAAAGCATCCACGCACATGGGATGAGAGTCTCCCCTATGTCCATCACAGCTATAACCGAGCTCTCCATAGCTCGACTGGCCATATACCTTTTCAAGTGGGCCTGGTATTCCAGCCACTATGTCCCATTGATGTGGCCATACCATCTACAGTTACTTAGGCAGATTCGGTTCATGTCTAGTCTGAAGCCGACAAGGCAAATAGCTTCATTGAGCACATTCAACACATATTCCAACAGGTCTATGACATCTTAGACAAAGCCAATGCTAAGTACAAGCAGTGACATTATCAGCATCGGGTGCCACACAAGTTCCAAGTGGGCAGCAAAGTTTGGCTACATTTTTAGAAGGAGTGCCTCATTAGGCCCCACTGCAAGCTTCACCCGCTTCGATATGGGCCATACACCATCACCAAGGCAGTAGTGGACAATTCCTTCGAGCTTAGTATTCCACCATTCCTTGGTCTCCACCCAGTGTTCAATGTGGACCACCTTCGGCCCTACTTTCCACCATTGTTGGACACATCTGACATTGCAGAACAACTCACACCAATAGAGTTAAACCCAGACTGCATGGAAAAAGCCACAACTAATCAGATCATGGACACACAGATCAAGAACACTGATAACAAAGGATCCAACTATATCGAGTTTTCAAAGCAGGCTAACTCCTTCACCAGAGCAAGTGGCTCACTAGGACCAAGTTTAGCAGAAGTTTCATCACCTCATGGAGGAACTCAATGCAATGGGGACCATTGCTTCATAAGGGGGGAGGAATAATCCAAGTGGATATTGGTGGCCAGCCACGTATTCCACTTGGACCCCCACCATTGTTTCTTTCATTTTTTCAGTTTCCTTAATTGTAGCACAGTTTACTATTTTTGGCAATTTTTCGGGTCCTGAACTTCCGAAGCCGTTTTGAGACCCTAAACGACGCTTTTTGGGAAAACCACCATCAAAAAAATAAATTTTCATCTTAATATTTGTTGTCATCAATTGTAATCCTCAGATAGATCTTTCTAACTAGGTACCATGTGCGTCAAATGGATATCGTATGCCAAAGTTACGACCCCGAGAAGTTGGTGTACCAATTTACCCCAACGAGGCCCATAGTTTGGTGTTTCAACTCCTAGGGTTAGGTTTTTAGATGTTTAGGGTTTTCCATTGTTTCTAAATAATAAATAGGCCTTCAAGCCTCACTGTAACACAGTTCATAGACATGTAGTCACCACATCTCGTCTCAAAGTTAAGCTACCATCGCCTGAGCTAGTCTTTTGTAAGCATATATCAGTATTTGATATTAATGAAATGAAGTGTTATTTCTGCTACACCTTTGTATTTATGGTTATATCTATAATTTTTTGTGTTCCTATACAAATCTAGATCACGAACACAGCCTCAGCCTTAGAAAAGGACAAATCGGCTTCTGCAGTAAACTAAATGATGTAGCCTTCTAAAGTAGCTTGTGATGGGCCTCCAAATTAGACATAAATTAAGGCCCATCTGAGCATCCTTCAGCACATTAAACCTCTCTTTTTGAATTAGATGACATTTTTTTAACTTTAATATGTTCATTAGGAAGGTTATGGATAATTACATATTTGTGCCTAATAATATTTATTTTTATAGAATACTGTGAAAATTTTTGGCATATTATGAAGATTTGGAGGAGATAATCTAGGGACTTTCTCCCTACTATAGGACGATAAATATTGCATAATAAATCAACATGATATTATGAAATCATTGCACAAATTATGGAGCTCCAATGATTGCGAAACTCTAGGAATGTGTTCCCTGTCATTTAATGCAGATTCCTAGTGTTGGGAACCAAATCCACTATTTGAGGGATTTTGGAGGGGAAATATTCCTCCTTTCAAGGATAATTCTTCATCATCATTTTGTATAAGTACCAATTCGAATTTTCCTCTAGAGGCATGTAATTTTTAGTCTTCTTGTGTAGAAAAAATATAGTTTTGCAGCTCCACTTTCATTTCTAACAGGGATGTACTTTGATTGATTCAAATAATGACATTTTGTGTCATTTTTAGCTTCTAAATCTTGGTCTCCTTCATAGGACTCTGACTATCCTTAGGCTTTTCCATCCCAGGAGCCTCAGATCCCCTTTTTTTTTTTTTCACTTCTTATTCACATGCATCTCGTATTCTTGTTTTTCCTATTTATGCATTTAGTAGTGATGGTTATTTTGTTGTAGGATTAAGTTAAATGATTGAAGTAAGTTATTTTGCAGGTCATTCACAGAGTCACAAGAATTATGCATCCTTATAATAGCTTTTAAAATTCATCTTCATCATTGAGCTACTTGCATTGGGTTATTAGTTCATGAATCTAGAATTTTTGGAAGTCCTTGTAGCAAAATAATAGTAATTTTCTGTTATTTTTTAGAACATGTAATGAGCTTAATTTGAGTCTATTCCATTGAAATTAGATCATAAAAACATTCAAGTTAATAAAAAAAATTACCCCATTGTATTTTGATTAGGTTAGGCATTTGATAGGTTAACTAGCTCACTAGTTCTCAAATTTCCAGATTTTAGACTAGTAATTTTCTGCTATGTTTTAGCACGTGTGAACAAAGGTATTTTGGAGTGATTCCACTTGGAATGGAGGCCTAACACATTCTAATCAATAAATAAAATTGTCCCATACCCTTTTTATTTGATTTACTTTGTCATTCGGTGAGTTATCTCCTCCTGTAGCAATTTTGTCTTCTCCTATAGCAAACATGTCCCTTCCTGTAACAAATATGTAACACCACTTTCCTTCATCAGTTTTGATCCCCACTGCAACTATGACTTAGTCTAGATTAATAATGACCCATAGATATGATTTTATGATCAGGTGAAGCTCCTGAGCCACTCTAACCCTTCCTCTTATTCACTGCAAAAACAGAGTAGACTTAGTTTCTTTATCACAAGTATGATGCAAGTAGGTTACTCATTTACAAGAAAGTGTGAACTGGGTAGATAGTACATGCAATTTTGATTGGTAGTTCGATGAATTATGCAAATAACTTTATTTTTGCAAGTAAATTAACCTTTTTCCTTTCATGAATTGATTAGTTAGCATTTACAAGTTGAGTAAGTAGCATTTCCATTTCTTGCAAATAGAGTAACAATTTCATTTTTGCAATTAGTTTAGCCTTTGATTTCATGACATTCACTCCATTACATCATATCAACAAAAGAAGTACACATTGTATGTTGCACATATAGTGTTGATACATCTTAAGTTTATACGAACCCCGGGTTGATAATTAAATTTGGTATCCTTTGGAGTTGCAGCATTCTTGTTGCAATATTGAGGCTCATCAGCTTGAACCCAAAAATCGACGGCCCGAGTTAGGTTCGTATCAAACTGATTTAACCTACTAGGTCAACCCGAGTCGAGGTATGGGGAGATCTACTCTGATTGCCAGAATTTTACTTTGTCTGCAACCTTCGGAACCAATTGTAAAGATATTCTGAGAACTTACGCTACAATATCTCATACTAATTACTCGCAGGCTCTGCATAGCAAACTTGTTTCTTCACTTGCTACACACTTTTGCGACGAAGCTGTGCTTACTGAGAAATAAACCGCTCTACTTTCTCATGCCACCAATCTTGAAGATCCTTCTTAAAAATCCTTGACAATATATTCCAAATCCCTTTAAGAAATTTCAAGTCCCGACAATGGAACCATTTGTTGGTGAAAAAATATAAAAGATAGAGACCCTGGGTTCAGACGAGGGGTCAACAAAGGATTCGTTGTAGTCTAGCGTAACATCGACATTTTCACCTCACTCAAGAGAAGGCGTCTCACCCAAGGCCTGTCGCGGTCGTACTAGGATAAGCACTAGAACTAGTCATCAAGGACAGTTGTGCAACGATTATCATTCGCATCAACTCTAGAAAAGCATAGCATCTAACATATAAACAGTGTAAAGTGTGACTTGCAGAACATCCAAAGAAACATATGATATCCATATTAATGCATAAGAAAAATTTTAAGAGGCCCATGCAAACCAACACATCCTGAACCATAGAACAGTCTCGCAACTCCTTTCCATTAAACTTAAGACATCATTACATTCAGGCACTATGGCCCTTCAGGTATGAACAGAAGCATCATCATACAATGTAGCTCAGAAATAGATAAACAAAGATTATGGCCAAGTCCAAGAGACTCAACAACATCATCTCAGCGTATGAGCTTCGCCTCTCCCCTCTTATTGTCTTCTCCTTTGGCTAAACTTCACTCTCCTGAACTATCAATCTCTTCCTCGGATGCCACACACTTTCCTCCCTAGTGGCTTTTGTGACTAGGCTACGACTGCTCCATCTCTCCTTGACAGCCTTTCTGACTCGGGTGTGCTTTCATGTCCCCGTATTTTCCACTTGCCAAATTTAGTGTCTAACATATTTTGGTGGATTTACTCTTTTTCCATTAGTAGTTTCCTATTCAACTTCCCTTCGATCAAACTGGGTCAAAATGTGTCAAAAACTCTATCCCCCAAAATGAAGGACTCAACGTGATTCATTAAAGTAGGTAAAAAGTTGATTCTATAGAGTATGTATGCAAACGTTGTACCCCCAAATAATTGATATACCAACTAGCCTCCTCAACGCCTACATTCTTTTGCTCACAACATTTCCTTGGGTTAGGGTTTTGGATCTTTAGGGATTTTTCCTCTTTGGGCTTCATACTTTAACTTAATAAGACAATCTTGGCCTTTTATAATGTCTTCTTGCAAAGAAGTGTAGCCAATACATCTTTCTTTAGAGATAAGCTGCCACCATTCTAATTGTTTTGTATTGCTTTGCATTCCATAAGCCTTTTATATTTCATTCATTAGTATAGTTTAAATTTCACTTTATTAATGTGCACTTTGTGTTATCTGTGTATCTTTCCTATCTATATTTCATTTTCTGTATAGCTCGAATCAAGTGGCATAACATAGGTAGTACTTAAAAATAGGTTGGGAGGTGGAAGGGATGTAGAGAAGGATGAGCTTAAATTGGTGATAATTAGGAAGAAAATGAAAAGAAGGATGAAGTCAAATTGGACATTGGCATGTCGTAGGAAATTAAGGAAAAATATAATAGGTAACAAGCATTTTGGAGGTACATTATCATATTAATGAAGCATTGCTTCACCTTAGGAGCCCTTGGTGGTAGAGACTATAGAGGAAATAATTATGTTAGTTCGACATACTTAATGATCAAATGAATTGTAGCCATGTTTTCACATATAAATGGAACATCTATTACATTAGGGATTGGGGATGGGAGATAGATGAAAAAGGGATCTAAGTTAGTATTTAAGAATAAAAAACTTTAGTCTTCATCCAAATATAGTTAGTTTTTGATGGATGAAAAAGAATATAAACTAAAATTTAGGAATTAAAAGAGTTATTTTTCACTAAAATATATTATTTTTCAAATCGAAAATAAAAACTTATATCTTATAATGTTAAACTAATAATGATGATTGATGTCCATTATGACCAAATTTGGTATATCAAACCATGAGAGGATAATGGATTACCTAGATCTCTTTAGGGTTTTTTTCTCTAAGTTCAAAAAGCATAAGGAGAAATGTTACAAGATCGCCATAATTTTGTTGAGTTAGAAGGTCAGAAAGGTTGGTAGTCTGACAAATCTTTTGAAAATGAGATATAATGTAGGAATATGCCAAAGGGTTTAAGAGAAAATGCTTCCCATCTTCAACCCTTTTAGTGTCACAAAGATGATGAATTATTTCATCCCACAATGTTTTGGGAATTGTCCAATGCTCAATTTCACTATGGAGCTCATGAGAATGTGTTCTCATTTTAGTAATGTTGATTTTCCTTTTTTAAGTGGTCAAAATAAAGAGATGATTTTGATCTTTCCCATTAGAGTTGAACACCTCCTTATAATATAATATATATTTTTTCTCTAATTATATATTGCACCATAATTTTGCTTTATATTTAGATTTTAATATTATATTTACCTTACGCCCACGGGGCTTTGGATTGACGGTGAATGGGTGCACTGTTAAGGCACTCCTTGTGATAGGTCACTGGTTCAAATCCCCGTGGGTGCTTACCTACCAAAAAAAAATATATTATCTTTACCTTACAACATAATATCTACCTTTATTTCCCATTGATTTAGCCAGGATTGAGCATCCTTATGCCATCCTTAAGTGAGCCAAAGGCAATTTTGCTAGCGTTTGAAGTGATCTTAAAAAGCCTCTTGTCATCCATGTTGTTTAACTTGTTCTTGTATCTTAGGTACCTTGGTCATAGCCATGGTCCCAATGAAGGCTTGCTTCTATGATAAGATAAGATGAATTGCCTTTGCTTTTGAGATGATAAATTACCTCTTTTGGATCTACTCTATCTTTCTATGGGAGTCTCTATAGCTACTTCATCACCAAACTTTGCATCCATACAAAATAAGAGTAACAAGCGTCATAAAGAGAAATTTTTTATTATCCCATATCCAAAAATCCACTTATTTATAATTGTTTTCAAACTCATAATAAGCTTTCCACCCTCCATTGATCCTTTTCTCAATGTTATAATTTCAATTGCGCTTGTGATGAATGTGAATTCTGAGATATTTGTATGAATGCACTTCCTCCAAGTTGGAGTTGTTTTCATATACGAAAGTATCATTAATGATCTTTCTATATTTAATTATCATACTTTTATTCTATCAATATTACTAGTCACACCCATATTGGAGCAGAAATGCGTCAAGATTCATAGATGTTTGCAAAGATCATAGGGACTTCTTGCCTTAAGAACAATGTCATCAATATATAGAAGAAGAATGATGATTTCACCAATGAGAATTGTCTCGTCACAATCTAATTTTTCCAAACAATATTCTAATTTGCCAATGTAAATGCCAAAAAGAGTAGGGGTTGCTTGACTACTATTGATCCAAATTGGATCCTCAAACAATTCCATGATTGGTAAGAATGAATGACAGACTTCAAGAAATCTTGTAGCTATCATAAATAACCTCTGAATAATGGTAATTTGCAGCCAGCACAGAACAACGAGGACCTTCGGTCAAAGCGCGCCGACGGTTGGCCCATGGAGACCGCGCATGGCACAAAAATTGAAATTGGGAAGCTCAGCACCAGAAATGGAGGTTGTTTCTGATACGCGATTAGTGCAATCGCGTATCGTTGGGCAAAACCCCTCGAGAAGGAAAAGCCCCGAGCGCTCAGTCACAAGGAAAACCGGAAAACCATGGGAAAGCGCTAAAACTGACAAGGCGGGTTCCGCTCTCAAAACCGACAAAATATCGAAGGCATTTCAAGTGGTAAGTGGGTTTGGCACAAGACCAAGTGATTCCATACACTGAGTGATGCGTATCCAGCGGGGAGACAGAGAAACGCTTACATTGTGGATTAACGGTCGAGCAACTCAACCGCACGATATAAGCGAAGACTGTAGGATCTAGGGGCTCCAGATCAACGGTGGAGGTTCAACCCGATGGATGACCGAACCCGGGGGAGAAATAAACTACGACGCATAAGATTTGAAGTCCGATTTTACCAATGAAACAACAGAAGGATCCAATTCACAGGCATCTGGGAAAAAAAAACAACCGACCATTTAGGAAGAAATGACACTCAATTCAGAAAGAGACAGGTCGTCACCTCTCTGCAAAGTGTTACACAGTAATGATGACGCAGGGCAGAGGATTCCCAGCGGACAGAGGCAAGCGATTCAGAGAGCCAGAAGTAGAAACGAATAGTCGGAGGAACGAGCTGGCCTTAAAGCCACAAGCTGACAGGAAGCAAGGAACAGTGAGGCAGAGAAGCAGTGAAGAAGCCAAAGGCTGAGAGACACAGAAAGAGAGGCAAAGTTGCAGAGGGCAGAGAAGTCGAGCTAACCATCAGAGTAAGGGTAGCATCGAGCAGACAGAGACTAATTGAGGTCCAAATTCGGTAAAGGGATTCTGTGAACTCTAAGGACTTGGGAATTCCAAGTGCCATCCTACTGATCATCCTCTGTTAAGTGAGACTCAGATTGAGCTCCTTATTGTAAAAATCTGCTTAAAAACATAATAAAAAGGCCACCACTAAAGGCTAGACCAGGAGACGTAGCCCAGGAGGATTGGGTGAACTCCTTATTAAATTTTGTTGTGTTTATGTTTGCTTACTGTGATCTCTTACTGTTTCAAGTGTCTGTGTATTTCGCAATCTTATCGATCCATTGCACAAGATAACATAGACACATACACCAGCACATGAGTCTGTAATACCTTCATTAATTTCCTGAGGTCACCTAAGGGTGATTTCAGATCAAGTGGTATCAGAGCTAAAGGTTGTTAAGGTTAGACAAGCTTGTGTTGGATTTAGTTGTTGAATGCTAACTAGATCGAAGCTCAAATTAGGAGAAGGAGAGTTGGTCAAAACTAATCCTGAAATTGGAAGAGTCTATCCTCTAAAGACAATGTCGGAGGAAGGTTCTGTGGGCCCAGACCCTCAATTTATAGATAGTTTCCTGGCCATGAGATCCATGGTAGAGGAAATGTATAAGGACTTTAGAAAACATAAAGATGAGGAATCATCAGGCTCCAAACAAGATAAAGGAGAAGAAGAGTCTCTCCTCCATGACCACTCAAAAGGCAAAGGGAAAGAAAAAAACTTTCTCACACCTCCTAATAGCCCTGAACATAAAAAGAAGACATCTTTGGTTAAACTAGATGTTAAATTTGATTTACCAATATATGATGGAGAGTTGAATGTATAAAAGCTGGACAATTGGATCAGACAAATTGATGTTTACTGCAGAGTGCAGAGTATCAACTCAAACAAGAGCAAGATTCAGCTAACCAGCCTATGCCTTGGGGGCACTGCCTAGGTTTGGTGGGAAGGCAGGACTCAAGCTGACATGAAGAGACATGGTAAGACTCTTTCTGTCTAGAGTGAATTTGTTTCTGCAATCAAAAAGCAGTTTTATCCATTGGCCTACATGCAACAAGCCATGATGAGCTGGCAAACTCTTCGCCAATTGAAAGGGCAAAGTGTAGAAGGTTACACCCAAGAATTTAGGAAGACTTTGATTCCAGGAATCTCATTAGACTCACTTGAGACTCTGTTGAAGTACATCGGTGGTCTACACAACTACATGAGGCACACTATCCTCATGTTTAATCCCACTAGTATAGATGAGGTATCTATTCAAGCTACGCATCTAGAAGCTAGAGGAAAGAACGGGAACCCAGAGGTTGGAGGATCATCCAAGCCCATTGCAAGCAAGAATAAGGAGAAAAGAAAACATAAATGGAAAGAGAGGAAGGCCAACACTGCACAGAAAAGCAAGTCTTCATGCACTCACTGTAAGAAGGATGGGCATGATGATGAGCATTGTTGGATTCTACATCCGGAGCTGAGACCTAAGAAGTTTGAGGGAAAGAAGAAGAAGATTGTTGCAACTATTCAGAAAGATTTGGGGTCAGACTCAAGAGATGAAACAACCATTGCAGCCACAGGTATAAAAGGTAAGAATTCTGAAGCATCTACTAGTAATTTTGCACAATATACTATTGATAAAGAAAATGAGAAAAAAAGACATGAGCTTTTCCATATTCGAGTTATTTCCAAACATCAAAATATTGATACTTTGTTTGATAGTGGCTCACAAGAAAATTTAATTTTTGAAGCAATTGTAAAGAAGTTGGGATTACTAACTACAGCTCACAAGAAACCATACCCATTAGGTTGGTTAAGTGATAAAGCACAACTACAAGTGACTAGACAATGCAAACTCAAGGTTTCTTTTGGGTCAGCATTTGTAGAAGAGGTTGAGTTAGATATAATTCCTTTAGATATATGTGGAATTGTTTTAGGAAGTCCTTACTTGTATGACAGAAAAATTATTTTCTATAGAGCTGAGAACAGGTATCTACTCGTTAAAGATGGAATCGAATACTTTGTAAGATCTTGTAAGCTCAAGAATAATTATACTCTCATAAACAGGGCAAATGAAATGAATTGTATATTCATGCAAACAATTTTTACTGATGGTTGTAAAGGAAAAGAAACCTGATAAAACTAATGTATTTGACGGCTGTGATGCTAAACAGCAAGCTGATTTAGGAAAAGTTGTTTCAGAGTATGATATCTTGTTTCAAGAACCTAAAGGTCTGCCACCCAAAAAGGAAATAGTGCATGATATTAACTTGCAGCAAGATGCTCCATTGCCTAACATTGGGATGTACAGGTTGTCCGCTTTAGAGAATGCAGAAATTAAGAAGGAGGTGCAGGAGTTCCTTGAGAAGGGGTTCATGAGACCTAGCACATCACCATGTGGGTCACCAATCATTTTGGTGAGAAAGAAAGATGGCTCGTGGAGAATGTGCATTGATTACCGAGCATTGAATAAAATAACAATCAAAAATCGTTATCCCCTTCCTCGCATAGATAATCTATTAGATCAGTTAAAGGAAGCTATTTATTTTTCCAAGTTAGACTTGCATAGTGGATATCATCAGGTCAAAGTTGCAAAACAAGATGCATGGAAGACTGCTTTCAAAACAAAGCAGGGATTGTATGAGTGGCTAGTTATGCCTTTTGGCTTAACTAATGCTCCTGCTACTTTCATGAGAATAATGAATGATGTGCTCAGACCTTTTGCTTGATGATTTTGTTAGTGTATATCTGGATGATAGTCTTATATTTAACAAAACATGGGAAGAACATTTAAAGCATGTTAAGCAGACACTAGATGTTTTGAAAAGATAAAAAACTTTATGTTAAACTCTCAAAATGTGAATTTGGCAAAACATCTTTGAATTATTTGGGACATATAGTAGGGGGTGGTGAATTGAAGATAGATCCCTCTAAGGTGGCAATCATTGTAAACTGGCCTAAACCCAAATCTGCCAGATACTAGCACTGCCAGATCTTCAAAGATCGATTGAGATCCAATCAGATGCCAGTGACTATGTCATGGGAGCAATGTTGATACAGCACGATAAACCCATATGTTATCATTCTGAGACGTTTAACTCTACAGTAGTTAACTATCCCACATAGGATAAGGAATTGTATGCATTAATACAGAGTGTGAAAAAGTGGAAACATTACTTAATGGGCAAAGAAACAGTTATCCATACCAATCATCAACCACTCCAATATCTACACTCCCAAACTAAGTTGCAGCAATCAAGACACTACAGGTGGATGGGGTTCGTACAACAGTTTCATTTAGTCATCAAATATAAAAAGGGCATACATAATAAAGTTGTAGATATGTTATCTAGACCCATTATAAATGCATCTATTATACTTAAGCATAATTATGTATTACATGAAAGTTACATTGAACAATATGCTCAAGATATAGACTTTAAAGATGTATATGCAACTTTAAGTCAAGGCAAATGAGTAGAAGAATTGGATTATCATATTAAGGACCAATTCTTGTATCATTGTGGGAAGCTATGCATTCCACAAACTGAAAGAGTAAAGATAATTCGAGAAGCACACACTTCTCTAATATCAAGTCACTTTGGGGTAAGCAAAATAGTTGCACAGTTGCAAAGATTTTGTTATTAGCCAAAAATGAACGAGACAGTTTCTAGATATGTAAGAGGGTGTACTATGTGTGCTAAAAGCAAGCCCAGCAATAGGAAACTAGGCTTGTACACTCCATTGCCAGTTTCTACTCATCCTTGGGAAAGTGTTGCCATGGACTTTGTTAGAGGACTGCCTAAACATAGGAAGGGTCATGATTATCTATATGTTGTTGTGGATAGATTCAGCAAAATGTGTATTTTGATACCTTGTAATAAACAGATTACAACTAAACAAACTGCAAAACTGTTCTTTCAACATGTATGGGTTCATTTTGGATTACCCACTCCCATTATATCTAATCAAGACACCAGATTTGTGGGGAAGTTTTGGTCAAGTCTGTGGGAACTGATGGACACCAAACTTAAGAAAATCACAACTTTCCATCCACAAACCGATGGCCAGACAGAAGTAGTCAACAAGACGGTGATCCAGTTGCTCAAGGGATATTGCAGCAAACATCCCAAGCTTTGGGATGAACATTTGTGTTATGTGCAGCATGCTTACAACCGACCCAAACATTCTTCCACACAGAGATCTCCTTTTGAGACCTATTTTGGTTTCACACCAAGGTCTCCCTTGGATTTTGCCTTTGGTAAGGACACAACAGTTGAGGGACACAGTGATGTGGACAAGGCAACTATGTTCATTGAACAAATTCAAGGGATCCATCAAGCAGTACAGGAACAACAGGAAAAGAGTCAGGCAAAATACAAGGCAAGGCATGACATGCATTAGATGGAGCATAGTTTTCAAGTTGGTGATCAAGTCTGGTTGTATATCAGCAAGGACAGGATGCAAGGTGAAGGTAAAAAGCTAAAATCAATAAGGTATGGACCTTTTAGGATCCTTGAGAAAATTGGTGAGAATGCTTTTCGCCTTGATTTTCCAGCTTATATGCACATCTACTCAGTCGTCAATGCAGATAGCTTGAGACTATTTGAACCTTTGTTAATTGAAGATCCTAAAGAGCAGAGTCAATTGCCTTCTATTGATGACCTGTCACCTAAATATCTTAATGAATTGCAGGAAGACACAGTTTTGGATAGGAAGGTGAGAACGATGCGCAGGGGAGATGTTGAGTACCTCAGAATTGGGCTCAAGGGTTCAAAGCCAAGCAATGCAAAATGGAAAGAGATTGGACATGTGAGAAATTTGTATCCTCACTTAGTTGATGCTTGAAAACCAACTTTTGGTGGTCTGAAAGCTTTTTCAATGGGAAGGCTGTGATCCGAATTGGATCCTCAAACATTCCATGATTAGTAAGAATGAATGACAGACTTCAAGAAATCTTATAGCTATCAGAAATAAGCTCTGAATAATGGTAATATGCAGCCAGCACAGAACAACGAGGACCTTCGGTCAAAGTGCGCTGACCGTTGGCCCATGGAGACTGCAGATGGCGCAAAAATGGCAATTGGGAAGCTCAGATCCATAAATGGAGGTTGTTTTTGATACGCGATTAGCATAATCGTGTATTGTTGGGCAAAACCCCTCAAGAAGGAAAAGCCCCATGCGCTCGGTCACAAGGAAAACCAGAAAACCGTAGGAAAGCGCTAAAACTGACAAGGCGAGTCCCGCGCTCAAAACTGGCAGAATATCGGAGGCATTTCGAGCGGTAAGTGGGTTTGGCCAAGGACCCAGCGATTCCATACACTGAGTGACGCGTGTCTAGCGAGGAGAGAGAGAAATCGCTTACATCGCGGACTAACGGTCGAGCAACTCAACCGCACGATATAAGCGAAGACCGTAGGATCTAGGGGCTCCAGATCAACGACGGAGGTTCAACCCGATGGATGACCAGACCCGGGGGAGAAATAAACTACGACGCATAAGATTGGAAGTCCAATTTGACCAATGAATCGACAGAAGGATCCGTTTCATAGGCATTTGGGAAATAACGAAAAAAATGATTGTTCAGGAAGAACTGACACTCAATTCGCAAAGAGACAGGTGGTCACCTCTCTGCGAAGCATTACACAGCGATGATGACGCGAGGCAGAGGAGTCCTAGCGGACAGAGGCAGGCAATTTAGAGAGCCGGAAGCAGAAACGAACAGTCGGAGGAACGAACTGGCTTTAAAGCCACAAGATGACAGGCAACAGGGAACAGTGAGGCTAAGAAGTAGTGAAGAAGTCAAAGACCGAGAGACACAGAAAGAGAGGCAAAGTTGCAGAGAGCAGAGAAGCCGAGCTGACCATCAGAGTAAGGGCAGCATCGAGCAGACAGAGACCAATTGAGGTCCAAATTCGGTAAGGGGAGTCTGTGAACTCTAAGGACTTGGGAATTCCAAGTGCCATCCCACTGATCATCCTCTGTCAAGTGAGACTCAGATTAAGCTCCTTATTGTAAGACTTTGCTTAAAAACATAATAAAAAGGCCACCACTGAAGGCTAGACCAGGAGACGTAGCCCAGGAGGATTGGGTGAACTCCTTATTAAATTTTGTTATGTATATATTTGCTTACTATGATCTCTTACTGTTTCAAGTGTTTGTGTATTTCGCAATCTTATCGATCTGTTGCACAAGATAACATAGACACGCACACTAGCACATGAGTCTGTAATACCTTCATTAATTTCATGAAATCACCTAGGGTGATTTCAGATCACCTATATTCCAATTAATTTCTTTTGATTGACCCTAAATAAAATCTATTTACAATTTAAAATAATTTATGTTACTATAAAAATAAGGATAAATGTAATTATACTTGCATTTAAACTATTTTGATCTCTAGGTCAAAAATACTTTGAGATTATAATTATATGATAATTTAAATTTTTGAAAAGTAATTTCAATATTAATATAAGAATAAAAGATACATATAGTTGTTAAACCCAATTAACATAATTAGATTTCAAGGGATTTGTTTATGACGGGGCCTAAAGTTCAAATCTTATAGTTTTTGTTAGGAGACACCAAAAAAATACTCAACCATGTCAAGGATTGGTGTGGCCCTAGTGCTATCTCCAAATGATTTTAAGGGCTTAAATACTCTTAGATGACAATTTCTTAGACTATATGCTAATCTTACAAATCACAAATACACTAATAAACCCCAAACAATAAAAATACAAATATTTAAACATAGTATTTATGATAACTTTAATTATTAAAATTCAACATAGTAACGTTGATTATTAAAATTTTATGGATAATAAAATAAAATATCCTTAAATTAAAATCTTTGATGTGTTATAACCCCAAGCAATAGCTCAATTGGTTGACCCCCGTGGTTAAAGCACCTTTGCTGTTCAATTTTCTTGACACTCTCAGAGTCAAGCTCCATGGTTGAGCCAACAAAAAGCAATCTCTTTAAATAAATCTTCTTAATACAAATATTCTATAAACACAATGATCACTAATCTCTAGAATCCATGAACCACATAAAACAAAACAAACAAAATAACTAAAATAAAATTAAAAAATAAAAATAAAACACCTAAAAAACCACAACCACATAAAACAAAATAAACAAAACAACTAAAATAAAAATAAAACACTAAAACACTAAAAAAACACACTAAAATCACTATCATTACTCCTCTTATGATAATATACCATCATTACTCTTCTTATAATAATATACCATTAAAAACTTTATTCAACATCATAACTATGTACTATATGTACCCAAACTCTAACATAATTTATTTCTACATATACCATGTAGATTTTAATTTGATAGATATTTTTTTGAACACACTAAAATTACTATCATTACTCTTTTATAATAGCATATCATTAAGAACTTTATTCAATATCATAATTGTGTACACTATATGTACTCAAGTTCTAACATAATTTATTGGTACATATGCCCAAACATGTATACTCTATCTGTACTCGAGTTCTAACATAATTCATTGGTACATATGCCCAAACATGTATACTCTATCTGTACTCGAGTTCTAACATAATTCATTGGTACATAGGCTTAAACATGTAGATTTTGATTTGATAGATTTTTTTTAAATATATTTATATTTATATTTTAGAATTTATATATGTATAAAAATTTAAAATAAAGATTACAATGAAATTAAATATTAAATTGATATATAAAAAGTTTTATTAATGAATATTATATTATTTTCATATAATGATTTAAATATAAAAATATATTAAATTTGGAAAAAAATATATTAAATTGGCAAAATTTATAACATTAACGAAAACAATTTATCTAAATGTTTTAATGGTTGTTTATCAAGGTTATGATTTTGTTTGGATAGCCAAATTTTGAATTATTATTTTATAGTAAAAATGGATTTAGCATCTAAATTTGACCAACAGTAATCTAGAACTTGACATCAATACCCAAACTTGATAACAGTAACCTAGATTTTCAAATATTTTTATTTTTTTTCAAAATCCTATAAGAATTTCCATTATTTTTCAAGTATAAGAATTTCCATTATTTTTCAAGTAAAAATCTGATGTCGTTTTGCTTTCAGAGTTTTTAAATGCTTCCTACGTCAAACTTCCATGACCCCAGGGCCACAAGGATTCAAGAATTTAACGTACTTTTGGGGAACTTCAAACAGCCAATCCACCACCATTAACATTAAACTAGATGAATCATTTAAATGTCGCCCCACTGAAAAAGCTTAGGTCAATCAGAGCTCTGACCTTGAAATGAGACCAATATGTTCCTTTTATCTCAGATGTGAAATTCAACCTATAAATTACAGCCCACGTTGTCACCTAAGCCGCCGCCCTGTGTACAGAAGGACATAAATCTATATGCCCACAAATTTTAAAATATAATTGTCACATGACGTGTTCTTAAGTATATGGCAAACCCCATCCAGAGATGGGAAATTAATTATTTACAAATCACAATTTTGAGTTGGAGGCAACGTTGGCACTGCATTGGGAAGAAGCAAATGACTTCATCTCAGCGGGTGATGACTTTAATGTTCCCCCAAGTTCCACTGGCACGAGAGGAATGAGAGAGTGCACAACGTCAGCTATTAATGGCCTGTAACTGGGTTCTGGCTGCACACATAGCACTGCAACAGCTGCCACCTGCATTCATCAAATGCACACTCATCATATAAGGAATTCTCAAAACAATGTAAGCTTTCATGGTAAAAGTAAAGGATATATAAGGAGTAAGGGATTATTCATTCTCAACTATAAAATTTGAATTCATTATATCAAAGTTTAATTTTTAGAAATTGAATTTGTTTGAGAAAGATTTAATTATTATTTTTAATTAATTAAGTTAATTACAAAATAAAATTAAAAGCAAAAATTAAATAAGATGAGAAAAATTTAATGATTATTCCCAACCACTCAAAACAAACTCAACTCCCAATCACTCAAAATAAACTCAACTGACAAAATAATACTTATATTATATTTCAATTTAATTTAATTTACAACACTCAAAATTAAACATATGAGGATTTGAACCAAAACCTACCCTTGACAGCTCATTCGAATCACCCTCACCCCCATATTAAAAAGTGGAAAGATAAGGAAACAAACTCAGGACCTGCTCTCATAATAGGTACCGTTAACAGCAATGTTCTGTCCCTTCATTATAGGCACCCTTAACAGAAATGTTAGCACACTGAACTAAATAAATAACTTGATAGGGGCAAGAGCAATGTTATCTGTCCCTTCATTATAGGCACCCACCCTTAACAGAAATGTTAGCACACTGAACTAGATAAATAACTTGATAGGGGCAAGAATTAATAGTTGACTGAGACTTTGGAAAAAAATGGAGTCATTTATTTAATTGGAAAAAAATGGAGTTATTTATTTAATTATTAAAAAAATAAATAGGTAATATGTAAGTTTAAAATGTTGCATAATAACTTGTTTTGAAATAGATAGATGCTACTACATGCTACAAAAACCATGAATTCTGAACGGTTGAAAGTTTGGTTGCTTCTTGTAAAATCAGGTCAACGAACCGAGCAGAATGGGTTCTTTTCTTGCCTTATAGACAGACAGCTGAGTATGTTTCTTAACACCTAGTTCATCTGACTTGTGATTGACTTATAATTTGAGTCATACTCAATCGTGCAAGCATTACCCAAGGCATGTCAAACTCGAAGGAGCTTCGTGGACTAGGTTTCCTCTGATAGAATAGTCAAACAAAAGTAGCCTTAGACTAGAATATTTACGGGGTCAATCAAGAAGTGTGTATAGCTCTCTTCAACATTTATTTGATAACTGCACATTTAAGAAGTTGATTTTCACCCTTTTCTGGAGCTCTTAGCACTTATGTATTGCAGAAGGGAGATTTTACATAAACAACATTATGGTACACAGAAGAGTAGTAGGAATACCAGTCTGGGATTGAGAATAGCAAGAGGTGCTACTAATAAAATCACTAAGCTGTTGAGAGCTATGTCTGCTAGAATAGACACCATGGAAGCAACCTAAAGAAGAGGAGTTATAGCGAATCTTAACGATATGAATGATGATGAACATGAACTAAACTTCCAGTAGAAGTTGAAGAAGCCCAGGATTCAGAGCAGAGAATATAAGGCATTGACAACTCTAAGAGGTGGACCAAGAATGGAGACTCCTGCCTACTTAAGAAGCCTGAACCTGGTAGAATTAATTGATTATATTATAGGAATGGAGAAGTTCTACAAATTCGAGCAAATGAAGACCCCAAGAGAGTGAAGCTTCCATGTGAAAAGTTGAAAGGCCATGCACCCTCATGGAGAGAAACTCTGAAGGTGAATAGGTGAAGAAAGGGAAAATAGAAGGTTAGGACTTGGGACATGATGATCACCAAGCTGAAGGGAAAACTCCTACCTGTGGAATATTTTGTGAATTTGTTCAAGAAACTGCCAAACCTGAGACATGAGAGTGAAGAAATAGACAAGAGTTTTATCAATTGTCCATTACAAAATGATGGGGGTGATGAACTTGTTGCTGGATACATTAATGGCCTCATATATGTTGTCCAGGATGAGCCTGACATGGTGAGAATTCAAAATATGGCAGAAGCATATCAGCTTTCCTTGAATGCTAAAGTGAAAATATCTAGAAAGCAACAAAGTTCTCAAGGCAAGGGAATGAGAGGTAGAGGAATAACCATGTCTAGCACAGGGAACAAAGGAGAAAAGACCAGAACAATTGTTGCAAGTCAAGGTTTTCAAGGAAAATGTGAAGCTTCAAGAGGCCGAGGAACTTCTAGAGAAAGAGGAGGAAGATTCAGTGGAACATGCTTCAAGTGTGCAGGACAGTGGTACCAAACTTATGACTGTCTAGAAAACTTAAAGAGCAGCAAAAGGCAAGACAGAGAACGCAAACAGCTCAAGGAGCTGAGAGTGCAGTTGTTTTTGTGATTGGAGACAACATAGACGAAGTACAGCAAGAGTTTGGAGAAAATCTCATGTTCAAAAGAGTGTTGTTCAAGCCGAATAGATAGCTCTAAAAGAAGCTAAAACAACGAGATTCTATCGTTAAAACCAAATGCAAACTCAGGTGTAAGTGTTGTTTGCTTAATGTTGAGGGTAGTAATGGAAACCTCGTGTCAACTGAGGTGATGCAAAAGTTGAATTTCGAGTGCACCCAACACCCAAATGCATACAGTCTCTAGCGTGGATAGGGGACATCGTGTCATTTAGAAAACAATTGTTGGTAAATTTCTAACTGAGATATTACCATAACCAAGTTCTAAGGGATGTGACAATGGATACCTCTCACCCTTTGTTGGAAAAGCCTTGGAAATTCGATAGAAAAGTTGTGCTTAATGGGGTGAAGAACACCCTTTTATTGGATTAAGGTGGAAGAAGATTTAGAAGGCTCCCCGTGAAGAAGGAAAAAGGGGACAACGAGATAGCAAGATGACATGGTGTACAAAAAAAGAGTTCCTGAAAGAGAAAAAGAAGGCAAAGTACTTCACCATGATTGAATTGAAGAGCACAAGTAACCAAATCAGAATTCGAGAGGGGATAAATGCAAGACAGCCTTCAAAACAAAGAAAGGACCATATGAATGGTTGGTCATGCCATTTGGGTTGAAAAATATCTAGCGTTTTCACGAGGTTGGTGAACAAAGTGTTGAAACCATACTTGGGAAAGCCCATGGTTGTATATCTGGTTGATACAGTAGTGTTCAACAAGACAAAGGCAGAGCACATGATGCATTTAAAGCAAGTGTTGGAGTAGTTTATGCTCGAGAAAGCGGTGAGAAATTTAAGAAGCATTCGTCATTGAAAGAATAGTGTATTTGGAATTTAGTGATATCTCAAGAAGGATTGAAGATGAATATAGAGAAGGTGAGAGCAACATCAAGAAGAACATTTGAGGTATGAAGATTTCATGGTTTGGCAAGATTGTACAACAAATTTATTTGTACTCTCAGAGGCATTTGTCCACCACTAATAGCATTAGCATGCATGAGGAAGGGAGAGTTCCAATGGAATGCAACACTACAGAAAGGTTTTGTGTTGCTGAAAAAGAAGGCAACCAAGAAGTCAACATTGGCCTTAACCAGATTTTGCAAAGGTGTTCCTAGTGGTCTGTGATGCCAACTGGACAACATTTGGATCAGTGCTTAGCAAGAAAGTCAATTGCATTCTTCATAAGAAGTTGAACGATGCAAAAAGAAATATTCAATGAATGATCAAGAGTTTTATACCATCATTCAAGCATTGAAAATGTAGAGGCACTACCTATTTCCCAAAGGTTCTGTCCTTTACATTTGTCATCAAGTGTTACAATACATAAACAACCCAGCAAAGTTGAATCAGCAACACATGAAATGGGTAGAATTCTTGCAAGGCTACTCATTTGTATTGCACCCTAGGTTGGGAAGGTCAAATAAAGTTGATGATGCCTTGATTAGAAGGGCAACAGTGTTGACCACCATCACTGTGGAGATGGTAGGTCTGAAAGAAATGAAATGGATGAGGCATATGCATATTCTTTTGAAGCATGGAAAGCCAATAAAGAAATGTGGAGCAGAGAACGAGCTCCATACTTGGATTTCTTTTCAAAAATCATAAGTTGTGCATTTCAAAGGGATCAATGAGAGAGAACCTCATAAAAGAGTTGCATAGTGATGACCAATGTTCCACCAAGACTCCAGGACGGGGAGACGCGGGAGCGGGGAGACGCACAAATGGGACATGTGGGAGTACCCTCAAATTTTAGGGAAATTTAAGGGGGACGGGGGACGTTGGGATATATAAATTTTTTCCTTTTATATATATATATATATATATCAAATTCATATTCTATAATGAAAGCATAAATACAATAATACATACATATTTGATTTAAATAATGAAATACATTGATCCATACTCACCATCCTTACTAATACATACATGATTCATCCATAGACCACGAGATTCAATAATGAGATACTCTGATCCATATTCATTATTCATTATTCACCATTCTAGAATCTACATTGATTTAAAAATTAAATTCATCATTCATCATTCTAGATTCTAGATTCTAAATTGATTTAAAATTTAAATTCATCATTCATCATTCTAGAATCTAATTAGTACTAAGAAAAATAGACTATAATAGATACTAAAATCTAAAGTCTGGAATAGTAAATTGATATAGCTAAAACTCAAAATCAGTGGAGTGATGAGTCTAAAAGTCACTCTAAAATACACAGAGGGCTTGGTGCTCTTGATTAAATACTAATTCCATACCCCCTTGTACATGACAAAATGCAATGGAAACATTGCAATCCATCGAATCCTGAATTCCTGAAAACTATTAAGTCTGTTGGATTTTGAGTGAGATCTAAAATTCCTTTCTCCATATGAGATCCAATGAGGTTGGAACCACTCTCAAACATCCTGAGTCATTTCATGGTAATGTTAAAAATTTAAGTAAAAGGATGAAAATGAAAAATAAAGGAGAATGTCACTTTTACTTAATATTACCATGAATTGCATAGCATTAGTAGGGAAATATGGTCAAATACTTTGTTTTCCTTGTCATAAATCATTGTTTACAAGCAAATTTAAGGGGGGACGCCCAGGCGTCCCCCTTTTGGGGAGTCGCATCCCCCACACTAGGGAAACACCCCCCCCCACATCTCCGGCGTCCCCCAAAAGGGGGATGTTGGGAAACGTTTCCCCATACGTAGATTGCCAAGAACTCAAAGAGGTAATGACTCAATCTTTATAGTTGTGGATAGATTCTTGAAAAACACACATGTTATTTCATACAAGAAAACTAGTAATACAATGAATATCATTGTTTAATTTTTGAGAAAAATAGTTTGAATTTTGTTTGCATGGTTTTCCAGGAAGCATAAATTTTAAATAGGGACTGTTACCCACCACCACCTGTGGGTAGTATGGATAAGAGAACTTTTTTCTCCTAGAGGGCCCTAACTCGGCAGCCGGCAACCCCTTGCAACCACCAGATAGCTCGATGTGCCACCATCTCCACCAGTTGAGCCTGATCCAGGTGGAAATTGGTGGCCACCCGCTTATTCGACCTAGACCCCCCCAGTCAGTTTCATCTGTTTCCTTGTTCAGTTTAGCATTTATTATTTTTAGCAGTTTTTCAAGTCCTGAACTTCCGAAACAATTTTGACCCCCTAAACGGCGTTTTTTTTTGGCGTCCTAAGGCTATGGACCTGCAACGAAACCTATAATGCTTAGAAAGACCTTTCCAACAAGGTATCGTATGCGCCAAATGAAGAATATGACCAAGTTATGACCCAGGGAAGTTGGGTGCCCAACTAACCCCAACAGGGCCCACAAACTCTTGGTGTTATATTTCCTAGGGTTAGGGTTTTGGCTGTTTAGGGTTTTCTCATCTTTTCCAATAAGAAATAGGCCCTTGAGCCTCATTGTAACACAGTTCAAAGGCATGTAGCCTCCACATCTCTTCTCAAAGATAAGCTAACCCGAGCTATCTTACTTCCATTATGTTTATAAGCATAGTTCAGTGTTTTTCTATTAATGAAATGAAGTGTTTTTCTACTACATCTCTCTGTTTATGATTATATCTGTAAGTTGTTGCGGTCTTGTTTAAGTTCGGATCAGTGGTATCAAAGTGGTCTTCTTTTTCTCTATTTTTCTTTGCATGTCCCCAACGAGGTCAAGGTATAAGGAGTTAGGGCTTGATCTGGTTGAACCATTGCAAGATCATCCTCACAAAATCCAACGACCTCCATGGCAAAAGAAAAGAAAGACGAGGGGACAGGAGATCCTTTCAAAATGTTGCTCGAGGAAGCTCTCGAATGACAAAGGGACGTGATGATGGATAACTTTGCCCAGATCCTTCGACGGCTACCCACAGGCGATGCATCTTCATCCAGCAGCAACTCTGGAAGCACCACTCCTTTTATGGTACAAGTTAACTTCGATATTCCCATATTCGAAGGCCTGATAGATACAAGCATTGTAGATAAATGGTTAAATCTATTTGAAGGATATTTTTCAATTCATGTCTTTCAATCAGGAAAAGATTACTTTTGCACTTTTTAAAGCCGCCCCACACGTCAAGGATTGGTGGGAAACCTACTATGAACAAAAGGACGAGAGTGAACCCTCATTGTTTTCAGTCGCACCCACTTGGAATTCTTTCCGAGACGCCATCAAGGAACAATATTACCCTGTCGAGAGCTATGAAAATAAATACATAAATTGGACCACACTACAGCAAGGAAGGGACCAAGATGTGCCAAAGTTCACAAATACTTTCCATACCCTTCGCACGAAGTTGGGTATCAAGGATATTGCGGCATTTGGTGCTCAAGTACCATAGTTGTCTACACAAGTACATCCAGAACGAGATGGAGTTCCTGGACATTTCCTTGCTCGGCACGGCATATCGATACGCTATCAAGATTGAGCAGAAGTTTAAACAGAAGAAGCGGGACTTTAGATCTATGAATCCAAAGCAAGGAAAAGGCGCCCCCAAACCATAGAACAAAGGAGCAAGCCAAGGCGGCGCTACCCAGGACAACCTGCCGAAGCTACAAGCAAAGAACAACACCCCGAAGACAAAGGAGGACACGGGAAAACAGTGTGAGTTCCTAAGAGCTCCACTCACAATACAAGTGAGTGTCGGGCCAAGCAGCCACTAGTGGCCGAGCTGAAAGCTTCAGAATCAAACGCAAGTTTCAACTCTGAATCAGAACCTAATAAGGGCACTGACAAAGGGAAGCAGATCATTGATGCGAAACCCAATGCCACAGTGGCCACCACTAAGATCCAGAAGATTGAGCCTAAAGATCCAGAGGAGGGGGAACGCCTCTTCCACTCACACATGTGGGTGAAAGGTTCTCTGTTGCAGTTCATTGTCGATAGTGGGAGCCAAAAGAACGGCATTTTAGCAGAGGTCGTGAAGTGCCTGGGCCTAAAGACTACAGCACATCCATAGTCATACACCATCGGGTGGCTTCACCAAGGACGAGATCTTCGTGTCAGCCAATAGTGTCGCCTTCCCAATAGCATCAAGCCCTTCATGGATGAGGTACTATGTGATGTTGCTCCTCTTGAAGTTTGTGATGTATTGTTAGGACAACCATACTTGTGGAAGCGACATGTTGTATATGAGTCTAGACCTTGCTCTGTGATTATTACTTTGGCTAATAAGTTGTACAGGATACCAGAGGTAGCCCCGCCTACCGCCATCTCTTTGATCACTGCAAAGCAATGCAGTAAAATCATTTCCCAGACCAAGAAATTTGTTTTCCTTATGATTCACCCCCAGGGCAAGAAGAAGGTTGTGGCCACGGCTTCCAGGCAGGGCTCCTCTGCACAGCAGCAACAGATGGACAAGGTCGTGGAGGAGTACAGGGATATTTTCGCCTCACCCACAGGGGTACCTCTGCACTGTCAGGTCAAGCACTCCATCGATCTGACCCTAGGCGCGCCACTGCCCAATGGACCAATCTATCGACGCTCTGTTTTAGAGAACGATGAGATCAAGAGGCAGATTCAGGAACTATTGCAGAAAGGGCACATCAAGCCAAGCTCATCACCTTGTGGGAGCTCGATTGTATTGGTACAGAAGAAGGATGGGACCTGGAGGCTCTGTATTGACTATCGGGCACTGAACAAGATCACTGTCTGGAATAGGTACCCAATCCCGCGAATTGATGACCTTCTAGACCAACTCAAGGGGGCCAAATATTTCAGCAAGATTGGCTTGAAGTCAAGTTATCACCTGGTGTCTATCGAACCCTTCGATGTGCGGAACACTGCCTTCAAATCCAAGGAGAGCCTTTTCGAGTGATTAGTCATGTCGTTCGGGTTGACAAACGCCCCTGCAACCTTCATGAGACTGATGGATGACATCTTGCGACCCTTCACCAATGCATTCATGGTGGTGTATTTAGATGACATCTTGAACTTCAACCAGAGTTGGGAAGAGCACCTCCACCATATTTGACAGGTCCTTCAAACCTTGCGCCAACACAAGTTGTGTGCTAACTTGGAGAAATGCACCTTTGGCCTGGCCCAGGTTCAATATCTAGGGTACATCATTGATGAGTAGGGTGTACATGTGGACCCATCCAAGATACCAGTCATTCGGGATTGGCCAACCCCAACCACTCTAACAGACCCAACAGCTTTTTGGGTCTTGCCAATTTCTACCATAGGTTCGTGTTAGGGTTCTCTCATATCACTTGGCCTTTAAGTCAAGTCACCAATGGCGGAGCGAAAGAAAAGTTTTTTTGGTTGGAAACCCACCAACAAGCGTTCTTCGAGTTGAAGAATCGCCTTTGTTCTGCACTAGTGCTCACATTACCAAGCCTACAACAACCATTTGAGATTGAGACAGATGCCTCTGACTATGCTATTGGTGTTGTTCTTACTCAGCATGGGCATCCAGTGGCTTACCAATTACCACAGTGAGACACTTTCAGACACAATCCAAAAGTACCCCACTTACGACAAAGAAATGTATTCCATTGTGAAGGTCTGTTGTCAATGGAAGCATTACATTCTGGGGAAAGAAACGGTCATCCACACAGACCACCAACCTATACAATTCATACAAACACAAGGGAAGTTGTAAAACGATCGCCGTCAAAAATGGTCCACCTATTTGCAACAGTTCCATTTGAACATTAAGTATACGAAGGGCAGCACCAATAATGTTGTCGATTGCCTCAGCCGACCACTAGTCATGGCGCTGATCACTGTGCTCGACTCCTATGGGCACGAGACATCGAGGTGGCCGCATTTTTACAAGAGCGATCCAAAATTCGACAGCATATACCAGACACTCCTAGAAGGGAAGCAAGTTCCAAATTTTCACCTTCAAGATGCATTGATATGCCACCTGGGACACATTTGTGTTCCTTCAAGTGAGCATGCCAAGATGATTTGGGAGGTGCACTACAGTCGGGTTGTTGGACATTTCAGAGTAGAGAAAACAATGGGGGTATTGCAGAAGTATTTTTATTGGCCGAAACTTTGTGAGGATGTTGGGAAGTACATTAGATCATACACTGCATGTGCCATTGCCAAACCAACCATCAAGAAGCAAGGCCTGTGTACTCTACCTACTCCTAGCCAGCCTTGGGAATCTGTCTCCATGGATTACATGTTGGGCCTTCCTTCTACTAAGCACAGTAACAATTGCATTTTTGTGGTCGTCGACAGATTTTCTAAGATGGTCATCATGGTGGCCTGCAAGAAAAGTATCACAGCAAATGTCATTGCTAAGCTCTTCTTTGAGCGAGTATGGGTACACTTTGGGATCCCACAGTCCATTGTCTCAGATCGGGACAGCAAGTTCCTGAGTGCATTTTGGTCAAGTCTTTGGTCGATGCCGGATACAAAAGTCACTAAGTCCACGACTTTCCATCCCCAAACTGATGGCCAAACAGAGGTTGTCAATAGGATGATCGTACACATTTTGTGCATGTACAACTCGAAGCATCCACGCACATGGGATGAAAGTCTCCCCTATGTCCAACACAGCTACAACAGAGTTCTCCATATATCAAGAAGCCACAACCCCTTTTAGGTAAGGCTAGGATTTCAGCCATTATGCCCCATTGATGTGGCCATACCATTTGCAACCACTCAAGTAGATTCGGCTCACGTTCAGTCCGAAGTTGAAAGGGTTAACAGCTTCATTGAGCGCATTCAACACATCCGCTAGCAGGTCCATGATATATTAGACAGAGCCAATGCTAAGTACAAGCAGCGCCATGATCAACATAGAGTGTCGCACAAGTTCCAGGCGGGAGACAAAGTTTGGCTACATTTGCAGAAGGAGCGCCTTGTTGGACCCCACTGCAAGCTTCGCCCTTTTCGATATGGGCCATATACAATCACCAAGGTCTTCAGTGACAATGCCTTTGAGCTCAACATCCCATCGTTCCTTGGTCTGCAACAATGTTCAATGTAGATTTCCTTCGGCCATACTTTCCACCATTGTTGGACACGTCTGACATTGTTGAATAGCTCACACCAACAGAGCTCAACCCGAACTGCTTGGAACAGGCCACAACTAATCAAATCATGGACACACAGATCAAGAAGACTCGCCAACAGAGGATACAGCTATATCGAGTTGTCAAAGCAGGCCAACTCTTTCACCAGGGACCAAGTTCAACTGAAATTTCCTCACCTCATGGAGGCTCTGCACACAATGGGGACCACTGCTTCCTAAGGGGGGAGGAATGATCCAGGTGGATATTGGTGGCCACCCACCTATTCCACCTAGACCCCCTGGCCAGTTTCATCTGTTTCCTTGTTCATTTCAGCATTTTCTATTTTAGCAATTTTTCTGGTCCTAAACTTCCGGAGCAGTTTAAACCCCTAAAAGGTGTTTTTTTGGGGTCCACAGCAGGCCCGTAGCTATAGGTAGGGGCCTGTGGCGAAACCTGTAGTACTCAGAGAAACCTTTTCGACAAGGTATTGTATGCGCCAAACAAAGATAATATCGCCAAGTTACGACCCTGGGAAGTTGGCTGCCCAACTAACCCCAACGGGGCCCACAAATGCTTGGTGTTACATCTCTTGAGGTTAGGGTTTTGGTTGTTTATGGTTTTCTCGTATTTTCTAATAATAAATAGGCCATTGAGCCTCATTGTAACACAGTTCAGAGGCATGTATCCACCACATCTCTTCTCAAAGATAAGCTACCATCGCCCGAGCTATCTTATTTCCATTATGTTTGTAAGCAATGTTTAGTATTTTTCTATTAATGAAATGAAGTGTTTTTCTGTTGCATCTCTGTGTTTATGATTATATCTATAAGTTGTTGCATTCCTGTTTAAGTTCAGATCATAGCTAGCCATGATCCCTCACCCATCTATTATGATCGTATGTTTGAAGGTTGGCCTCCCAACCCCAAAGGTATGACTTTTCATTGGTATAGTTGAGTAATTTTGTTTACTTTTCATGGATACTTTTGGGCATGGATTGGTGGGGGAATTCAGCGGAAAGAGTGGGCTAGATCTCGATTTGATAGTTAGCCTTGTATTCTAGTCCCGTGGGATCTCCTTTACTGGCTATTGGCTTTACAGCTGACACTACACAAGAAATCCTGATTTTGGTTGCATGGTCCGCTTCCCGATACCATATACGTCACTCCCCTTTGCTCATTATAACCCTATTCATCATACTTCCCATCTGGTCCACATGTGTCCGTTGGGTCCACAAAGGGTTAGCCTTCCCCTCCCCTTGTCCACGCTTTGGATCGGGCCCAAATCAATGCCCTGGAGGTTGATACAGCTAAAAATAAAAGAAAAAGCTTAATTTGGCCACTTACAACAAGAAATGTACCACAAAATGCAAAAGATGGTTGGGACATACAAATTTAGCACGTGGGCAAAAGCCAAACATAAGTTTTACCCCTATCTATGGCCATCAATCCGGTTCCTATGGGCCCTAGATGAGCCCCCTCCACATTAAAGAACCCATGATTGTCCCAACCCCTGGTGGGCAATGAAATGCCCCACCTTAAAAGGGGGTACCATTGTTATATACCACACATCATGCTCTCATTCCCTGGAACCCCAAGCAGTTATAAAGGAAAGTCAATAAAAGGCAAAGGGCATATGAAGAAGGGTGGAAAAAAAAAGGTCAGGGTAACTTATGTACCATGATTGCTCCCTCCTACACCCATATACCCAAGTGTGGGCTTCCCATATTATAGCTACCCTTGTACCCTAGCATGTGGCTTGGAGTTTTTCCCTCAACCCCCACTCCATCTCATCAGCACATCATATGCCACCTACCATTTGATGGACTACCATGCACATGTCACCCCCTTTAAAGGCTGAAACCACCCAATATATTTCTTGGTTAACCCCCTTATTGAGCTTGGAGACACTTGTACATGCCAAAACCCACCATGGAAAGGCATGCCACCATGAAGTGCCCCATTGATTCCATGACTTTGTAAGTTATTTTACTTGATTATTCTAATAATTTGTTATATTGGAGGGCAAAGATGATGCATTGGATTTTATGTAGGATTGCAGGTCTCCATTTGGGGCTTGGTCTCCATATACAGGGTCCTAGACCTCCAAAGGGCCATATTGGCACTTGTAGGGTGAGCGATGAGAGCCATGGGCCTCCACATAGCAAAGAATACTTCATGGATCCCCAACACCTCTCATTGATTGCTTGTGTTCCACCTTTTGGATGAGGATGATGCACCTGGTTCACCATGCCCAGCCAGCCCCACACTTGCACCATACACTTGGTAGATGTTCCAGGGTTCGAATGAGGGTGTATGTCATCATCCTAGCCCTTACAGATGGTTTACAAGCATTTTTTATCCACTTGGAAACCCATGAGGTTTGTGCCCCCACACCCACATGGGAGCACCACGGTGACTTACTTGGAAAACAAGGGGCCAACTCCTTGTCCACTATGTTTGGAGTCCATTCTCTCACCATGGCACACTTTGGACTTCATTAGGCCTCCTCAAAGGCCCAACAACTTAGTTTATTAATCATTCTACCCTCTTGAAAGGCTTATTTTTATGTTATTGAGCTATCTTGGTGGGCCTACCACCAAGGGATGTTATTGTTGCACATTATTTTATTATTTGGGGCTTAATTAGGCCTAATTAGGAAAATCGAACTCTTTAGAGATTGTATAAATAGATGAGAGATGATTCATTCCTCTCATCATCATTTGGATTGGATTAGTATCTCTTGAGAGATATTCGCACTTTTTGTTGGGTAAACTTTTTTGGAGCTTTCTTGATGCTCTATGCATGTTTGGGTTTTCGCTAATGTCTTTGGAGCTTCTTTCTAATGCGAATTTGAAGAATGGGCATACTCTCTCTCTCTCTCTCTCTCTCTCTCTCTCTCTCTCTCATGTAAGTCGAATTTTGATGCTATTCTTGTTATTTTACTGGTTTACTGCATGTTATGGTTATAACTTATCATTATTCATGTATGAGTTAAAGTAAATGCGAAATTCTTCTGGGAACCATGAATAAGTGATTTAATGCATGCATGATACCTGAAGAGAGTGGGTGAATGTTCCTAGAGGCACCTAATAGGTTTTTAAGCCTCGAAACTTCATCTCTTTGGCAAATTTGAAGTATAGATCCCTACTAACCTAGTTGTTTGCCTTAGAGAGGCTAGTAAAGATCAATTAGGGCTCCTTAGCTCACAAAAATTCATGATCTATGTGTATATTTACTCCATTAAGCCCAAGCAACAAGGCATTGATCTTTGTATCCCTTTGGGGATTAAATTTACCTCTCTTTTCTTCACTTTTCCAATTTCTAGGCCTAACCATAGAAGGTCACCTAGGGCATCAAACGAATCTCTTTGTAGCCATCCAAACACCTTGAAAATTGTTCCACTATTGTGTTGTAGTTTTCTCAAGGGGTCCCCCAAATTTCAACCAATTTCAACAGTGGAATCCCGAGATATAGCAAGCCCTAGCCTCAAGACCATCTCTTGCCCTAGGCTGATTTTGGTTAGCATCCTCACTTGGGTCATTGTATTTGTATTTCAAAAGAAAATTAGTCCTTTGATCTTATTCTCCTCCCCAATTAGGTCAAGCCCCTCTTTGAGTGATCAACTCCATACCCTTGACCTAGTTTGGGTCCACTTGGCTTCTCTGTGGTCCCACAACTTTGTAACTCATATTCTACAAGGATTACATCTAAGCCATTTCTCCACAAGGATCCTTTGACCTAGGAAGCCTCTTGTCAAGAAATATTCTCAAACCCTAGGCTTAAGTACCCTCCTAGCCCTTCCCAAAGAGTCCATCACCTTGCTTCTTAAGCAAGTAAACCACATAATTGAGTATCTCTTGCGAATAGGCTCTAGGAATCACCCTCTATCTATTCACTAATCTAGTCATCCTTGTGATTCCTCTTACACTGGGTCTCCTCACATCGATGAAAGTTCGTAAAGAGCAAGAAGCCTTCATTGAGATGACAGTGGACTATCACTCCATTGTTGCCCCTTGACCTAGTAGTTGCTCTATACGATCCCCTCCTAGGACCCTTGCTAGTTTGAGCGGTAACAAGGACAACAAATTCATTGGTTACTTTCGGAGAACCTTGTGGAAAATTTTGTGTGCACAATTGCATTTTAGTTCTATGCATCATTGTATCATCCACAAATTGATGAGAAAATCGAAACAAGGAATAAGAGCCTTGAAATTTATTGAGATGTTTAGTGGGAGAGAAATCGGGGCAATGGAATATAATGTTGGCACCAGCAAAGCTTGTATACGACAATTTAGTGAATGAGACTACAAGAAATAGTCTTTTCAAGTTGTGAATGGCGGGTCACCAAAAGGAGTGACAGATTTGGCAAGCTTGCTTAAAGCAAGCAAGAGAGTGCAGATGCATAATCTTTTGTAGAACTTATAAAGGAAGTGTGCAAAAAAACAACAGCAAACAAAAAGATGCCAAGGATATACATAAAGAGTTGCTAAGAAAAGAAGAGTGAAGAAAATTGAGGAAGGAAACCTCGTGATACCACATATACAAACGAAAATGTTCCCAAGAGGAACATCTAACCAGCTAAAGATGAAGAAGATTAGACCTTGTAGGAATCTGAAGAAAAATTTAGGCAATGCATATGTGATGGAATTGACGAAAGGCTTGGATAGCTTACCAACACTAAAATGTGGCAGATTCTATGGATGAAAACTTTGACTAGAAGAAGCAAATTCTAGAACCAGAGAAACAATTGCAAAATTGAAAGAGTTGCAAAAAGAATTCAGAATCAAACAACCAAAGAATATCTAGTTCGCTTGGGCTTGAAAGTAACCATATGGATTTGAGAAGAGTTAGGGCGACTTAAGAAACCATTCTATAAACAATCTATACCAATTTCATGTGAAAATAGCACTTTTCAAATTACTAAGGAGTTCCAAGATAGGAACATCCCCTGCGTATTTGAAAGCATGCAATACACATTGAAAGTAATATATATATACTTTTAACATCATACATTTGACAAGTTTAAAATAATTAATACAGTATATATATATTACTTACAATGTCATACTTTTGGCTATTGTGTGAAGAGTAATCAAGGCTGTTGCTGCGTGACCTAGCCGCCGCTCTGCTCCTCTGCGCTAGTCGACTGCTCGGCCCTCGGGCTGCTTGGTGGGCTCCGTAGGCCCCCCCGTGCGCTCTTCCCTGCGAGGTGCTCCCCTGTGCAGTGTCTCCCTGCGCGGTTCTATCCTGAATCTGCTGGGACTCCCTTCACTCTGTGCGCAAATCCTGATATGGCTTGTGGGGTTTGATCTGCTTACAATGGATCCGCCCCCTCCGCCCCCCCATTCCGATGTTGAAGCCTTCCTTAAGCTTTTGGAATCCCTGCCGAAGAAGAAAGCTTCAGAATCTGCGAAGTTCGTGAAACGTTTGGACGATATCCCAGAGATCTCGCTTCCCCCTAAGGGACCGATCAAGGTCGCCCTTTCCCTGGCTGAGAGAGCTCTGGTAGGTCAGTTTACAAGCCTCTGGCCCTCCCCCAAATCCACGGAGAGCTGGATTGCTAGAAACTGGGCTCCGTTGATTAAGAATGGAGTCACTTCGTATTTCTTAGGGAAGGGATTCTTCATGTTTGAATTTACTGATAAAAAGGACAAGGATCTGATATTCCAGAACGGCCCCTACTTCATGGGCCCTCAGGGGCTGTATCTCAACAAGTGGATGCCTGATTTTGACCCTTCAGTTGACGTTCCCACAGTCGTTCCTGTAGGGGTTAGGCTGCCCAATCTGCCTGTGCATTGCTGGAATTGGGATTCCCTAAAGCATATCGGTAACACCTTGGGCAAATTCATCGATCGAGCAAATAACAAGGATCAATTTGACTATGCAAGAATCTACGTTGAAGTTGACCTGGAAGTTGGCTTGCCTGAGGCAGTAAAGATCAGGGTTGGAAGCTGGTCTCATGTCCAGAAGCTGGATTATGAGCAGCTCTCGTTCAAGTGCAGGAAATGCCAGGTTTATGGCCACTTCGCTCGGAACTGTCCAAAGAACACTGAAATGGAGAAAGGCAAGGATGAAGGCTGGACCCAGGTCAAAAGACCCAAAAATGCCCACAAAGCCAATCGAACAGGCAATACAAAAGGCAATGGTTCTCAGGTTGCCCGTAGAAATCAAACCCCTAGCATGGAAGAGCAAGGAAACAGATACCCTCTGTTAAGTCCAGCTTTGGAAGGTTCCCTAGAACCAGAGACACAGAAAGAAGAATTGATCCCTAAGGAGTCCCTCAAGGAACCAATACAGGTGGCAAGCAATGAAGACAGATCAAAAGAGCCTCTCACTGAAGAGACAGAGGAGGTGCAAAGCTCTGAGGAATCAGAAGAAGAAGGCGAAATAGGAGCTTCGCAAACCTCGGCCAGAAGATCATTGAGAGGTCGAAAATTTGCGCGGGAAAAAAGAGAACAAGAGACCTACAAAGACAAGCTCCAGGGAAGTCAACCAACCCTTGAGAAGCTTTTGGCAAATACTCCAAAGAAGAATAGAAACCAGCCCCAAAGCTCTAAGGGAGCTCACCACTCAAAATGCAAGTGATGAAGATTGTCTCCTAGAATTGCAGGGGTTTGGCGAGCAGAACAAAAGAAGAAGCTATAAGAAGCCTGATAAGAACAAAATCTCCCGACATACTCCTCATCCAGGAGACTAAAATGGAGGATTATGCCTTCCTCCAAATCGGAAAGAAGTTGTGGAAGCAAAGCGAAGGACAAGCAGTCTCAGCTCAAGGTGCTTCTGGTGGACTAGGCACTATTTGGAATGCAAACAAATTTACAAAGATCAAAGAAGTTAAAAATACCCATTGGTTGTTCTTAAAAATCCAACACGCAGAAACAGATACGATACTCTCTCTATTCAATGTGTATGCTCTCGTTAGCTCAGCAGAGAAAAAGCTCTGTTGGGACTCCATAAGGAATCTGGCAGATATTGAAGACTTAGTTAATATTATTATAGCAGGGGATCTAAACCTAACATTATCGTTGTCTGAAAAACGTGGAGGAAGCATCGTCAGGGATCCGGCGCGGGAATGGGTTGAGGATTTGCTTCTTAACTGGGATATGATCGACATCAAGCCTTCGGCTGGGAAGTACACATGGACAAACAAAAGAATCGGTCCAGGCCACATCGCTGCAAGGTTAGATCGATTTCTCGTTCAAAGCTCTTTTCTTCTTCTTGGTCTAGAATCTAGAATGCATATTCTTCCTTGTACTGTTTTCGATCATCGTCCCATTAAACTCGAGTTGCTGGCTCATTCGGATCAAGGTCCCATTCCTTTTAAATTTAACTCTCATTGGGCCAAGGAGCAGTCTTTCTTGCCTCTGATAAAAGAAACCTGGAAGCTCCCTGTCAAAGGCTCTGCATTCTTTGTTTGGGAAGAGAAACTTAGGAGAGTCAAAGCTGCTCTAAAGTCCTGGGTAAAATCCTTACCAAATCCTGCTGTGGAAAGAAAAAGGATCCAGGAGTGCCTCGAATTGCATCATTTGGTTTCGGAAAACGCTGAGATCACTAAAGAATTACTTGACAAGGAGGCTAATCTTCAGCGCATGCTCCTTAAGGCTAGCTTGGCAGAGGAAGAGTATTGGAGATTGAAATCCCGCAGTCTCGGGCTCAAGGTGGGAGATAGAAACTCTTCTTTCTTCCATAAGCAAGCTCAGGCCCGAAAATGTTACAATTCCATATCTGTAATTAAAGTTGAGACTATCACTCATAGAGACATCCGTAGCATAAAGAATGCGGCCTCCACCCATTTCAAAAATCTTTATAGTGAAGAAGAGCCTGTCGATCATGCTTCTTCCCTGGTGAATGAGGTGCCGTTCTGATAACCGAAAGAAATAACCAATTTTTGGAGGCTAAGATCTCCAATCATGAAATAAAAGTCGCTCTCCTCACTATGGAACCGGATAAGGCCCTGGGCCCTGATGGTTTCACTGCCGGATTCATTCAGATATGTTGGCAGATTGTGGAGAAAGACCTATGCAGAATGATACGGAAATCCCAAGAGTGCCAGAAAAGTAGGGGAAGTACTAACTCGGCCTTCTTGGCCCTCATTCCCAAGGAGAAAGGAGCCAACTCCTTCAGCCGGTTCCACCCTATATTCCTTTGTAATATAGGCTATAAGCTGATCACCAAAGTTATTGCCAACAGATTAAAAATCATCCTCCTGGACATCATTCTTGCGAATCAGGGAGGATTTATTCAGGGAAGACAGATCGTGGACAACTTCGTCCTGGTCCAAGAGGCGATCCACTCTAGTTTGGTTCGCAAAGAGAAAGGTATGGTTGTCAGGCTAGATCTTGAGAGCGCCTTTGACAGAGTGAGACACAGCTTTCTGTTGGATGTCCTGCGCAAATTTGGATTTGGCCCCAAATTTATTAACTGGATTAAGGCATGTATCAGTGAGCCTTGGATAGCCCCTCTGGTGAATGGGAGGGCCTCAGATTTCTTCAAAGCTTCTCGTGGTTTGAGGCAAGGGTGTCCTTTATCACCTCTGCTCTTTGTCCTCCAAGCTTCCGTTCTCAGCTTCCTCTTGAACAAAAAGCAACAGGGCCAAGATCTTATGGGTCTGAACATTGCGAGAGGGGTTTATAACATAAATCATGCGTTATTCGCAGATGATTCCCTCTTGTTGGGGGCTGCCTCTGTGTCCTCAGCTAAAAGCTTCAAAGAAGTGGTTGATGATTAATGTGAAGACTCGAGAAGCAAGCTGAATAAGGGCAAATGTCAGGTCTACTGCTGGAACACCCCTGCCTCCACTTTACAAGCCGTCTCCAGTTGTTTTGGATTTGCGACATCCTCAACTTGGTCCTCCTTCAAGTATTTGGGCCTCCCTATCTTTCAAAAGCGCGCTGTCAACAGAGATTGGTTGCCCCTGCTGGAAAAGTTCGAGACTAAGATCCATTCTTGGGGTTTTAACTGGCTTAACCTAGCAGGTAAGTCAGTTCTAATAAAAGTTATCCTTAACAGCCTCCCCATATATCAATTTGCAGTGATGCTAGCCCCTGTTGGAATCATAAAGAAAATGGAGGATCATATCAGAAAATTCTTTTGGAAAGGTGGGAAAGCTAATGATAAGAAAATCCCTCTATTAAGTTGGCCTAAAGTTTCCATGCCCAGATTGGAAGGCGGCCTGAACTTTAAGAACCTTTGCAGGCAAAATATGGTGTTGGGAGCAAAATTGATCTAGAGGATCATTGCCCCAAAACCGGGGTGGGCTCAGCTCGCCTTGTGGAAAAAGTTCTTTCGTGGGCAGAGGAAAAGGTGTTTAGATCACCCCAGAGCAAACTCTGGCTCGCTAATTCAAAAACTCTGTGTAAAATCCTCCTCGCTAATCAACGATCATGCTCATTGGATTCCGGGTAATGGCAAGCAAATCAAGATTTGGGAGGATCGTATAATGGGCTGCGACCCTCTATCTGATGATCGCTCCCTGTCAGTGTTGAAAGACTGGATGTACAAATCGGGGCTCATTACACTGTGGGACATATCGAATTGGGAGAACGGTCACTGGCTCATCTGGATTAAGTTTGAGGTGCCCCAGTCCCTATCAAACGAACTGGCAATCTTCTCGGACTTCCTAAATGGTAAGGCTACCTTGAACAGCAGAAAGGCAGACGTTCGGGGCTGGGGCTCGACACCTGGGCGTTACACCGTCTCCCAGGGATACCAGCAAATCTCAACGTATCCACATGTTCCCCGAGATCCGAAACCTTGGCAAGGAGTTTGGTTCCAGCGTTCGCTCCCAAAAATCGACCATTTTTGTTGGCTCCTCTGCCACCAGCGCATTTTGACGGATGACAGATTATAAAAAAGAGGTTACCACAGCCCCTCTCGTTGTTCCCTTTGCAGTGAGAATTTAGAAACTGATGCGCATTTGATGTTGAATTGTAAGTTTGTAACCGATCTATGGAGTGCGGCCTTAAGCCCTTGGAGGGCGGATTTCATCCTCCCCAAGAATATTCCAAAGTTGTTCTCGAACTGGAAGCGGTCGTATCCCGGAGGCTCTACACAAAACGCTCATCTTAAAGCTGCCTGGTGTATTCTCCCCAAATTAATTTGTTGGCACACCTGGCTGGAAAGAAATCAGAGGGTTTTCAGAGACAAGAAGAGAGATTTGAAGATTGTCTGGGTTAAAATCAAAACACAGCTAAAGGAATGTGTTGGTGATCAACTTGATGGGGCAGGTATGAGTGAACTTGATGCAGCTTGGAGCGATTCCTTGGACCTTCGATTTATAGAAATTGTCAGGCTTCCCGTTCTCCTTAAAGACTGGCAAATTCGTCTCAACGCTGCAGATTTCTTGGCCCTTTGCTCAAAGCAGGAACATATTATCCTCTTCTTCGATGGGGCTGCCAAAGGCAACCCGGGCAGATCCGGTGCTGGTGGAGTTGTTAAGAGAGCGGATGGCAGAACTGTTCTCAGATTTGCCTAGGGAGTGGGCTTCAACACCAGCATTCAAGTTGAAGCTCTGGCCCTTTTCCAAGGGCTGAAGCATCTTAAAACCCTCGGAATCAATGATGCAATAGTGATGGGAGACTCCCAAACTATCATAAAAACTATTATTGACAGCTCTGTCCATCAGATTTAAGGCTGTCCAGGTTGATTACCAGAACAAGAATACTTTCAAATTCTTTTCAGAGCTTGAAATTCTATCATGTCAAGAGAGACAACAACAAAGAGGTTGACACCGAAGCTAATAAAGCTGCTCTTCTTCCCCCTAGAGTCATTCTCAGAGAAGAAGAAGAAGGTTGGGATCCCATTCCTTAATCACCTGGTGTTCATGATTTACTGGTTTATACTGAAGGAGTTTGTTTGCATTTTTAAATTGGGAAAAATAGAGGCGGTTGCCAGAAAAACAGTTTGTAAAAATCTCTGGTGTAGCATAGGAAAAGAGACCTCGGTCCTGGACAAAGAGCATTACGGTTTTTGCTCTGCATACTGTAATCAGAATTGCGGCATTTTGGCCAGAAATTAATATATCACTCTAACCGTTTCTGTTTAAAAAAAAACAATGTCATACTTTGACAACTTTAAAATAATTAATACAGGATTCAATATATGATTTACAAAAATAATTTAAAAATAAAAAATCATAATATAATTTAAAAACTTTAATTAAATTTAAATCAAAAATATAATTAAAATAGTTTTTTTTGTTTTTTTTATTTATATTTTTTTTTTTATATTCTAAATTTTTCAAAAAATTAATAATTAAAATTTAAGTAATAATAACCATTAAAGAGAAAGGACATATGTGATAATCTAGAAACACACAATTGCAACAAGCAAAGTAGGACTTTGTAATTGGCAGTTTTCCACAGGGACACGCCCCCAAGGTGGGGGAGGTCCTTCGTCACTCCCCGTGCTCTCAGGATGGGAAATTCGTGGGGAAACGTTTCCCCACGTCTTTTTTTGGGAAACTCCCAGGACTTTTTTTTGGTGATGAAAAGCACCCCATGTTCCCCCAAATTTTATTGCTAATAACAATTAAAAACATAAAAAATAAAAACGCCCCCTAAAAGATAAATTAAAACTTTAAAGCAGAATCATTCACATTTTGCATTCATTTCTCATTAACCGATTTTACCTTGTCGCCCAACATTTTCCTTCTACTTTCGTTCGACCTTTTACTTTGCCACCAGAGATTTTCCTGCTGCACTTGACAATTTTCATCTACAATTTGCTGTGATTTTCCTTCTTTGACTTGGAGCTGTGATTTTCATTTTGTGACTAGGAGCCACCAGATTGGACTTGCAATTTATTATTTAGTTTTTTTGAGAATATTACTAGTATTTCACTATTTTCTATGTCATTATCATATGATGAATTTATTTTCGATGTGCATTGTGTAATTTCAATTATCAAATGATCAATTTAATTTAAATGTATCTTGCATAATATTAATGCTTATTGCCAAATGATAAATTTAGATAGAACATTGTATAATGTCAAATAATGAATTCAATTTAGTAATTTACTTTTAGATTTACAATTTTACATTAATAATAAAGTGATGTCAAATTATAATTTATAATAGTCTAATACAAAAGATAATCATATTTAAGATATAATTCATAATTATTAAATTTTCTATTTATAACTATTGACATTTATTGAGATTTATTTTTATTTTTATATATTAAATTTTTAATATTTTTATAATTTTTATGACCCTGACTTCTACCGTTTCCAAAAATTTCCTAAAATTTTGAAATTACTCGTATACATATTTTGAAATTACTATATATCTTCTTGTGAGTATCCCGGCTCCCGTCCCACAAATTCAGTGAAACGTTGGTAATTGGGTGTCAAATTTGAGTTCTCACAAGGCCTTCCGGAAAAATTAATGAAATGGTGGGGAGGAAGGAAATACTATGACGATGGGGATTTAGTTATTCATTCAAGGGGGAGGAAGAGACCTCTGGTAAAACACGGAGGACAGAGGAGTACAATGAGTAAAGGAATAATTTAATAAGTGTGTTTTCCTGTGTGTACTGTGTGCGCTTCCATTGTTTTAAGTTCACAATGGCATCCTCTGACGGAAAAATGGAGGTTTTTCTGGAATTCCGTGATATAATTTTTGGTTTAGTTGTGAATTTTAGTGGTTTAAAATATATTTTTAAATATATAAATAAATTGATTATACTGAAAAATAGGAAAGCATTCTATTTATACAGATTACAGAGTTCATTTCAAAAATCCATAATCAGTAGAAAATTGACCAACCAAAAAGCCCAGAACAAAAGGCAAAAACGTGTAACAGTTAGACTACTGCCAGATAAATTATCAAAAAACTTTCCAATCGTGTGGAAAAAGTAGATGCATTGATGCATACACAATTTATCAGAGAGACAAAACTATAAGAGCCGAATATTAACTCACTTGATATAGGTGTTTCAAGTTCATTGCGCCTTTGATCATGGGATCTATTATAGTCGGGAGCTTTTCTCTATCTGTTAGCTGTGGCATTGCCTGCAAATCATATCACAAATTTAGAATGTCTCTCAGCCTTATATCCGCAGCACATATATTCAAGATTACACAAATCAAATTCAACTACTGAAACTAACGATATCTCATTTTCCCAACATAATGCAAGATCTGAATTTACACCATAAAGAGAAACATGAAACATAAAATCTGCACCTTACATGAATAAACATAAAGCATGAGTGCACGTATATATACGTTTCAATGCAGAAGCTTACAGAAATTTCTAAGAATCTTATTCACATTAGACCTATCTCCCCTGCTTCATAGATGAAGCTCAAGAAGGTATAATTTTAGTAGATACATTTTGAGCTTCACACAAGATTCTGTCAAGGATTTCTATTCAAACAACCTAAACTGAATAAACAGTCCCATTTCGCTTTCTCCTTGCAATCCCATGAAGATACTTATGAGGAATTCATTCATCTATTGGCTTACTTAATCTGGTATAAAAATATTTATTTGAAGTTGTCAAAGTTGTAGGCTAACTGAACTTCATAGCAGAACTTGATGTCCTTGGCCTGAACAATGCTGCAGTCCAATAAGATTTCTTGTACTGCACTTCGAGGAAGCTAATATGCAGAATAGAGCAAAAGGAGATAATACATACCCAAGAAATGAGAGATTGGCATTCACTTGGTAGAGATTTATCAATTGGCTTTCTTCCAAAAAGTAGCTCTAACAAAACAACTCCATATGCATAGACATCACTTTTCTCTGTCAATTTACCTGTGAAAACAATAGCCAACATCTCATGATGTTCAAGGTAAAACAACTTGTACGTATCGGTATCAATAGCTAGGTTCAAAAACGAAAGGACCCGTATACAGCCATTATTGGCAAAAAAAAATAGTAAACATAAAAAGTAAACCTAATCTATCATATTTCATCAATCAAATGCTTAACGCTGTGTTACCAGAAACTTGCAACGGGAAACTGAAAAAAAAAGGGGAATGGAACGAGAATCAGAGCCAGAGGGTTTCGGGCAATTGATCAATAATTTACAAATGTAACGACAGCAGGAGAATGAGAACGGGAACGAAACAAATAGATGAGTCTCCTTGTAGGTTTCGGGTAATATTGGCCAAGTGGTTCCCATTTAGCAATGCTTGGATGTATAAAAAGTAACATAACATGAAACAAAAGAAAAGCAGCCTTGTACATTTCAAAAGTATATAGTGGAACAGGAAGAATCAGAGCTTTCTAGTGTACTTAGTGTAATGTTAACACTCAGTTGATTGCAGTTTCTGGAAATATCAGAAAATCTGACGGTCAAGAGGGGTCAAACAATTCACCTCTCATGGCCATAAAATTTCTAGATATTCCTTTAATTTGCAATCCACATAGGGATAAGATGCCCTATGAAAACAGTATGAGTACTTAAAAAGTATATTCTGTTGAAGAGGACCGAATAAGTTGCAAGTATAAAGAAGTTTTGGGAGTTAACGCAGAATTTATAACAAACAGAATAAAATTAAAAATAGGTTTTGAGATTTAAAACAGAATTTATAACCAACCGGATAAAATTAAACGTAGGTTTAAGATTAAAACAGAATTTATAACCAACATAGTAAAAGAATAGATAATAAAAAAATTTACCATTTTTATTTTTCTTATAGGTTTATTCAAATTTTAATTATAAATTTTTAGGCGTAAATCTTGTATTTTCAATTTGATTTATAAAATTGTTCAAATTTCAAGTGAAAATACTAATTGTGTACAAAATTAAATCTTTTACATAACAAGTATCCACTGTTCTTTTTTTTGGCAGACAAAATGAGATGTACTGAAAATAAATTTAAAAAAAAAAACACACATTTTATTTATATATTTTCAATGCATCTTCTCACTAGGATCTGTGAAAATTATAAAAAATGGATACTCATTGAGTATATAATTTAATTTGTATCAAATAAATACTTATCTTTGAAATTTTGAGTAAAGATAAATCGAAAATATAATTAAAATTAAAATTTTCTTTTACCACTCCAAAACTATTTATCAAAGACCCTTTCGAAGGCAAAAAAATATCATTTAACATAATCAAGCGATTGTATATGGGCAAATTTCCCCATAAAAATCAAACTGGACATTTGGATATAATCAGGATAAACTATCAAGGGTTACCAGTCAGACATTGGAGAGCTTCTGCAAGACGGGCTCCTCCTTTCTGTGAACTTTTGAATTTGTTAATTTAGGCTTCTCAGCGTTCCTGACACCCCTTTTGGTTTTCCCTTCTTATTTCTAATCCGTTTGTCTCTAATGTCTCTAATGATATGCTCTGTTTCTATTTAATCCCTCAAACTGTAAGAACACATTTTCATATCAGCCCTTGTTACTGGTCCTTCCTATACCAACTTAACTTGTTAGTTGATATCAGTTTATGCTGTGTTGTGATGTAAACATGTTTGTGCTTCTGCTTCATGGGAATTAATTCTGCCACTTACGTTCAATGTTCATGTGCTGTGATATAAACATGTTTGTGTTTCATAGGAATCAATGCCAAGTACGTTCAACGTTCATGCTCATTCAAGCTGTTGAAATTGATGACATGCATCAGTATATACACTATCAAGTCTATACAAGTTTCCATGTGATTTTCTATGTATTTCTATCATGTATATCATCTTAGTTTAGCCTCGTATTGTGACAACGGTAATCCTTATCGAGTCATTTATTCATGCAAAATTCTTATCTCAGTCCCTTGATTTCGTAGATTTGACACTGGCAACATTTACACTTCATTGTTTCATAGAGAGCGTGTCATCTTCAATGTTGTTTCTCTTTTGATTGTATGGTAAAAAGCTGTTTATCCCTCTCTATAAGGTACGACATTATCTCCATCAGGACGACCTCATATGTTGTGCTCCATATCTCTCTTTTATAGCTAGCTGTTAACTGATTATATTATTTATTAATTCTGTTCCACTACCTCACAATTAGGTGTTCAATCTATATCTCAAACATAATATATTATCATTGATCGATTTGTCATTTGAGAGCAGACTTGGCCCTTCTTTAATTCCAAATCCAGAGCTCCATTTTTCAACACAACCTTTTGCAATAGATATTTTCACTCTACAAACCCAAGTACCCAACATACTTACCACCCAAAACCATTTGTGAATCTTAACGGATTTTTCTCTTCAAGTAGAACAGTATATATTGGTTATTGATCAAGAACAGTATAGAGTCAGGGACGTTGTCTCACCAACTGCATTGCGGCCCACTGCAAGTGATCATATGCTTGGAGACTTCGGCATTTGTTGCAAAGAAACAACCTCACTGTGATAAAATGGTGCTAAGGAACCTTTTGCAGAAAGATTTTGATCCAAAATGGATCTACCCATGTATCATATAAATTCATTGATGCTCTAAATGGGAGAGAGAAGAATTGGAACATCTCAAATATGGTGTTAATTTTGTCAAATTTGGGTCATCAACTTCCAACATATTTGCAGGGACTAAACAATGTCTTTTGGGCCTGTTGTGGAATGAAGGATTTTTAAGCTTTGCCTCATCCAATGCAAAAATTGTTCTTCTTATTAAGATCTTTCCAAAGAGCTATCATGCACCTAAAATTGAGTTCCTACGCAAAACTTACGTCTTGCCAAGGCAACAGTCCAAATATTCCCCACATGTCCAAACAGCGACCATACCAACTCACCATGATTTGAATATGGAGAGTCTAACAGGCAGGAATCCATTAGGGACTTCTAAAAGCATCATGGAGACTCCAATAGGGTTTCAAAACCCTAAACATGACTTTAATTTTAGTTATCAAAAACCAAGAAAGAGGAGGGAAAAGAGTTCATTTTTCACTTGCCATCAATTGTTCCATAGTATGAACAGGAGTGTGGAGGAGATGCTAACAATGAAGAGAGACATAAGCATATTGTAGACTAAAATAGACCACAGTGTCTCATAGCTGCACAGTAAGCTTGGAAAGCTTTGTAATATGTATTGTAATCTCCATAATCTAAGAAGATGGAAGGTACAGTCCTTCATTAAATGTCAATTTCCCATGTGGGTTTCCAAGGTAGATATTTGTGTCCCATTCTGTGTGTCTTTGCTATTGTATTCTATTTCATATGTCACAATATTTAAAGAATTTGAATGGTGTGTTTTTATTCTTGCCAAAGTGTGAAAAATACAAAAAGACAGTCACACAATCAAGCATAAGCTCATTGTAGTCAGTTTAAGTTTAGATCAGTTTTGGTGAACCAACCACTAGAATATCCAAGGTGTTTTATGTGAAAATTCGTCAAAATGCAGCAGCTGGAAATATTTCTTCTAACTGATAAATTAATTATGCAGTTTATTTTGTTTATGGCAAAATAACGAAACATTCATAATGCAATTTCTTCACAAATTAAAATACTAGTGAATATAAACTGGAAACTGAGAAAATATTGGCACACACATAAAAGTTGACACAATTATTTTTGGACAAATGTCCCCGAAAAACACAATGTGGGAAACCAATGCAGCAGCTGAGCGTTTTATTATTAAGCAGCAGTGAGAAATTCTGAGTACAATCTTTGGATGCCCAACTAGCTATCCAATCAGCGAAATAATCTGGCCAAAATATTTGTGAGGCAAATATCTCAACACCACGCCTGATCCAGCTCCGACAACTGTCAAATCTAGTTATTCGTACAGCCTCTGCGTGAGCCTCTGCACAGTGCTTGCACAGGCTCTAATTCACTATGCCCCAGAAGTGTTGAAAAGATGACGTCCTGGCTGACTTTGCCTCTAGAAGTGATTCGCTTAGCCTCATGGAGATTTTCCAGACCAGCTGCAACTAAATCACCCTTCCTCTTAACAAAACCGATCTCCCTCTGAAGCTATCTACGCACCCCCTCTGGGAAATACGACCCTTCTGTTGTTAACTCTCTGGAACTGGAAAACTTCCTCTGGACTCACTGTCTTTGCCCCTCTCTGTGTCTCTCTGGCTCGAACTCTTCTGGCAGAATGTTGCGCTCTGGAAAAATCAAATTGCCCAAGAAAACTCGCTCTCCAAGTGTATTTCTCCATCTACCCCAAGTGTATTTCGCCATCTACCCATACCCCAAGTGTATTTCTCCATCTACCCATTGACCTCTTTTTATAATCTTCAGTTGGGACTCCAATGGCCACGATTAAAACTTAATCGATGGTTGAGATTGTTTTCATGTCGATCCGTATGAGTTTCTAGAGAATTCTCACCTTTCTCAATTAATTACTATTAATTAATCGATTTCTCTAAGTTAGACTTAGGCATTTTTAATTATCGATCAATTAATTTAACTGAACCATCTCTAGGTGGAAATTCTAGAAACGATTTCTGGGCTTTGGAGAACTCCTGTGTTCTAGCCTCTACACAAAGTCTCGAGACTAGAACACCATCCGATGCTACAAAAACTAACACTCCCTCTTAGTGAAGAAGGTGTTCTCTCCAACTAGTGTTGCACTACTGTCACAACACCCTATCTCTACAACATCCTCCAACCAAGTTGTTGATGTCTGACACTATAGCTACCTGCCACTGTCCACCGACTACTGCAATAACTCTAATTCATCTGCTATTGACTATAGTTGAACCAACCTGTTGCATTTGTGTTGTTGTTGACACTGCAATGTACATCCTGTACTGCTGCCAACACTGCAACTCCCTCTTAACTGTTGTTGTTGCTACTAGAACTGAGAAGCATCCAAAATCATGAATCTATTGTCCCTTTGTGCTGCATCTATCTCCTGGGCATCTAACAACTACTAGCCTCTCAACTGTCTACTGAGAAATTTGCGCTGCTACTAACTCTGCACTAAGACTCTTTGCTTTGTTTTCAACACTGCTTTGCACTCCTCAGCACCTGACTGCAACAAGTCTGCAACTGTCACTCTGGAATCTGACTGCAACTACTAATACAACCCTCCTGCTACTGAATATTGTGGGCCCCTATAACAAGGTATTAATCCATGAGGAAACACCATTAGATGCTCACCTCAGTGGACCCTACCCAAATCTCTGCGCAGCTCTGGGACTAAAGTTCCATATCTCGCCACCTCACTTCTGGAGGTATAGTTGTAAACATAGCAAAAACTTCCTCCAACCTAGAGGATAACTTGTCTATCTCTGCATGTTGTCGCCTAATCCTGTTTCTCCTGCTTGTCCTTCTTTCTTTGAGGACATTGGGTACTGTAGTGGCCAAACTCGCCACACCTAAAGCACTTGACCTTAGATAGATCTTTCTTTTTCTTCTTCTCCCCTTGCGAACCTTGTCCCTGACTAGGACCCTTTGATGCAATGGCCACATTATCTTCCTCTTTCACACCTTTTGATCCCTTGTTGCTATTGTCGTTGATGGACGTCTTTAATAGTGCTCGCCTCATCTCCTCCTATTACAGGTTTGACCACATTCTATCCCACCTTGGTAATATATATCGTTCCAAAATACCTTGATCAAAGATTTCCCAATCCCCTAAGACATTGTTCAGGGCCAAATACACAAGCTTTGTATCTTGAGGCGCTTCTTCTACGACTGCAAGTTGATCCCGAATATCCTAAATTCTAGTGAGAAAGGGATCAACGCCTTCACCCTTCTACATCCTGATGTTTCGCGGGTTCTCCTTCAAAAACACCTTCTGCTGTTCAGAAGGATTCTGATATAGCTCAAAAACATCTTCTGCTGCTCAGAAGGATTCTGATATAGCCCTGCAAGAGCATCCCACATCTCTTTAGCAGTATTCTTGCCAGATATATGTAAGAACCTTGTCCCTAACTAGGATCCTTTGATGCAAGGGCCACATTATCTTCATCTTTCACGCCTTTTGATCCCTTGTTGCTATTGTCGTTGATGGATGTCTTCAGTAATGCTCGCCTCATCTCCTCCTACTATCGGTTTGACCACATTCTATCCCACCTTGGTAATGTATCTCGTTCCAAAATACCTTGAACAAAGATTTCTCAATCCTCTGAGACACTGTTCAGGGCCAAACACACAAGATTTGTATCTTGAGGCGCTTCTACAACTGCAAGTTGATCCTGAATATCCTGAATTCTGGTGAGAAAGGGATCAATGCCTTCACCCTTCTGGATCCTGATGTTCCGCAGGTTCTCCTTCAAAAACATCTTCTGCTACTCGGAAGGATTTTGATATAGCCCTGCAAGAGCATCCCAAGTTTCTTTAGCAGTAGTCTTGCCAGATATATGTGAGAATGTATGGTCCCGAACTCCATCAAGAATCGTTCGCTTCGCCTTGGTCATTTCCTTTCTGAAGTTCACTAGCTATTGTTGATCAGTAGGTTCTGCCACAACGTTGTCTGCATAAGTTTTCAGACCATGCTCATCAAGGAGAAAGGACATTCTGGCCTTCCAAATGACATAGTTGGAGGCACCGTCCAATATGTCTTGATCTTTGAGCCCAATTGTGGCCATCTTTGCAAAAGCTCTACCTGAGGCTGAAATCTCCCTCTTTCTTCTGCTCGGTTGCTAGCTCTGCTATTCGCACTCCCTTCTGGAGTGAGAAAATATGTTTGTTGTTACTGTCGAATGCAACTGGATATTTGAATTTTTGAAGTTAGAAACCCTCTAAGAGAAATTCCCAAAAGTGCCTCTCCATTCCAAAAGGAGAGGACTCTTGGAGAATATGTCCAACTTATGATGGAATAGAATAAAACTTTTTAAAATTTTCTTTCACATCAATTTTAGCATTGTGGATAGCATTATATACTTCAGTTGTATACGAGATATGACTTGGAGATCAATCTCACAAAAGTACCATGAATAAATAAATCATTCATCTATCCACAACATTAACAAGTACATGTGACATGTTTATAAATCAAAAGATGACCATATTATCAATCAAGGTGGTCCCTAATGGTTGACCTTAGGGACAATGAATGAGGACAATAATTGTCTTATTCCTTAATATCGATTTAGGCCATGGCAAACACTAATTTGATTAGTTCTAATCACTAGCACATATCCTAGATTGACTTGGTCAACTTTGATCATCTAACATGTCATCCATGTCATTCCTTCATATTGTGATGTAGCACTAGTGTGAATGTTGAGTTAGCATTAACATGGCACAGTGAGTTGTTAGTTGAATTAGATGTTCAATTCTCATCAAAAAACTCTGGCATTGGTAATAAAAGATCTGCATAATGAAAGTGTTACAATCCCAGGCTAATTCCCCTTCATTGTAAATACTTCATGTATACTTTAATTTTAATTAAAGAGGCCTGAGAATTGGGACATGGATTCCAAATTTTGAGGAAGGAGATTGCTTTAAATTTGAAGGAAATTTTACTTGTTTTATGACAGGCCATGAATAGCTGGTAAGTATGCTTTTAATTGGGTTGATTAGATCAATTAATGGAGCTGGGGGGAAAAGGACAAAAAGTAATGAATGATGGGTTGCATGCAGCTGGGACGGTTGAAGTCAACCAACAGCAAGTGAAGGGGAGTTGACACAACAGCACCCCCACAACCATGCGAAACAGAACCACTGTGATCGAGCTAGCAGGAGGATGGTGGAAAGCACTTGCATGAAGGAACGTGGGGAGGCGAACATTCTCGAAGGGCATTTTCTCAACGATCAAGGAGAAACTCTCGAGAAGAGGATGGAAAAAAAGACAACTACACTGTAGAAAAGGGAAGCAATAGCAAATGAAGGAAAAGGGAAAAAAAGCTATGTGTTGCTATTAGAACACAGGGAGTAGAGCAACCTTTTGATTGATCATTGAGAGTTGGAAGAATAGCTCTCAGGTGGGGACAATAGTCTTTGGATTCCTTGTAAGATTAGAGGGTGGAGATGGTTTTCTCTAGATTCCCTTGATAGCTTGGGTGGAGGCCTTTTCCTTGGATTCCTAGTAAGAATAGTTTTCTTTTAACCCCCCTTTACTTGTTTTCTGGTTTTTACATAAGGTTATGAATTCCCAACATTGGGTGGATCCACACTGTGAAAATATTTGTTGAGGGTGGAGGTGGTAAGCCTTTGGATTCCCTCACTCTGTTTTGGGTGGAAGAATATCCCTCGGGTGAGGACAATAGTGTCTGGATTCACTGTAAGACTGGAGGGTGGAGATTGTTTTATCTGGATTCCCTTGCTAGCTTGGGTGGAGGCGTGTTCCTTGGATTCCTGATAAGGAGAGTTCTTTAGCCCCTTTGCTTGTTTTCTCAGTCTTTGTCGTAAGCTCTAGACTCCCTTGTTGATTTGAGGGTGAAGGTATAGCTTTTGGATTCCTTCGTTAATTTGAGGGTGAAGCTATAGCCTCTGGTTTCCCTTGTTGATTTGGGGGTGGAGATATGAAGCTCTCTATTCCCTTGTTAATCTGAGTGTGGAGGTATAGCCTCTGGATTCCCTTGTTGATTTGAGGGTGGAGATGTGAGGGTGGAGTTATAGTCTTTGGATTCCCTTGTTGATTTGAGGGTGGAGGTATGAGCCTCTGGATTCCCTCGTTGATTTGAGCATGGAGGTATAGCCTCTGGATTCCCTTGCTAATTTGAGGGTCAAAGAATGAGCCTTCGGATTCCCTTGTTGATTTGAGGGTGGAGGTATAGCCTTTGTATTCCCGTGTTGATTTGAGGGTGGCAGTATGAGCCTCTCGATTACCTTGTTGATTTGAGGGTGGAGGTATAGCCTATGGATTCCCTTACTAATTTGAAGGTGGAGGTATGAGCCTCTGGATTACCTTGTTGATTGAGGGTGGAGATGGTGGACCTCTGGATTCCCTGTGAGACATTGACTACATGAAATAGTTGAAGGGTGGGGGTGGTGGACCTCTAGATTCCCCATGACATATTGACTGCATGAAGCAGTTGGTGGGTGGAGGTGGATGGTCCTCTAGAATCCCTATTTCAGCTAGCAAAGTTGGTTTAATCCCTTAAGCACTCATCCTGAAGCTCTCGAATCTGGCTCGGGGGTGACAATTGTAAGAAAGAATTGGTTGCAGCTCGTCTAAGGTTGGGTGGAGAGTTGAAGTCCCAAACTCAAATGTCGAGTTCCAATTAAGTATCTCTCATGTTTTAATTGTATAATCATAATTTCATGTTTATGCTATTTGAGTTGAAATGATGACATTGAGTTATGAGGTATGACCTATGACTTGGTTGTGTATATATCTAATGTGTATGGTTGTCCATATTGTCTTAACAATGTTGGAATAACAAAATGAGTCCATGTGTGAGAAGTTGTTTGCATATATGATACTCAGCCTTGAATCATTATGATGAATCTTTGCACATAACATGACATGTTGACTAGGCAAAGCTCAAAATGAATTTGGCTGACACACATGTATATATCCTTGCACAATTGAAAGAACACAATATAAACTAGTGGACTGGAATTATGAATCTTATGTGTGTATGGACTAACGAGTCTACTCCATCCCAATAATTAAGTGTGCCTAGGGCACTACCCCAGATAGGAATATCTACATTAATATATCCATGTGTGTATTCATGAGATTGTCTTACTGTTTATCATTAGTATAAAAGGCTTGTATATTGCTTAATTGAGATGAGCATGAATTTGGTCCAATGGGCCTAAGTATAAATGGATGGACAAATCTTTGTCCCAATTATTAGGTCACTAATAGATTCGGCTTCCAAGCCTCATTTTATCAGTGTAAGCTCAAAAAGGATAATGTTATGAGTTTACAAATCATACACATGTATAATATGTATATACGTTGAATGGGTTGGGTCGAGCCCTGTTAGAAGCCCAGGAAAGATACCATTGTGTACATATATCGTATGGCCAGGCTAGGCTAGTATTACCTCAAGCACAATGGGAGGGAAGTGATGAATATGTACATATATTTATATTTCCAAGACCAAGTCAAAGCCTCTAAAGCTCAGGAAGAATAGCGCGAGTACTGTGTATGCGAACAGAGTTTAAGCTCAAGAGGGATAGCTCTTAAAGAGCTTTACCACTATATGTATAAACTTTTATGGAAATGGGCAGGGGCTTAGCATAAGGTGTTAAGAGGTTTGGCCCTTGTCCCTATGCGCGGGCACTGTAACCAAGCGTCGAGGGCGAAAGAGCCCAATCTATCTTCTTCTATGCATGTGTCGTGGGGCTAGAAGTTAGGGCTCAGAGGAGCACGGAGACGCATGTCTTATAAACCATATGACCAGGAGCCATGTCCACAGGCACATGCAAGAGAGGTCCTAGTCATCGAATGTCGCAAACTATTAGCGCTAACCACGTGTCCTAGAGATTACGATGGGACGCTTGACAAATCCCACCAGGAATGAATTGTTGAGATGACATGGCGAGTGGGGTCGATTGTTCAACAATTGGCACGTTGAGGCGAAGGACCCCCAAAACACTTATAACGTGAATTTGAACTTACTGTGCAGCAGAGGGCCAAGCAAGACCCCCAATTAGTGTGGCAGGTGACTTGGACTCAGATCCACGTGACATCCTAGAAGGCAAACATGTGTTACTTGAATTCAGGGGTTTTGTGGTCCCAAGTGGACTGGATCTAAGTGACACATGGCATACCTAGTGTGGGGCCATGTGGAGGGTGACATCACCCCGGGACCATGTACCCTGCGAATTATGTTGGAGTGAGGTGCAACCCTGCTGAGATTTAGTCCCCAGGGTGATGTGGCACGGCGAAGCCCACCTACACAGGCATAAGGGACCACAACCACATGATTGGTTAGAGCGGAGTTGAGGTGGTGAGTACCCAGGTGGACTTCCACGAAACCTTGGCGGATTGTAAGCCTCGCAGAAGAGAATGGGTCGGGATGACATGGTGTGGTGGAGCCCGAACGTGTTGCAGCAGCAAATGACGATGGGACGCATGGAGGAGGTCTATCAAGGATCTGTGTAACGTCCGAAGATCTTTCCCAGCAGTTTCAGTGGGGAATCACAATGGAATCCGCTAGGATTTTAATCTCGGTGTGATGTGGTCATAGGGAGGGGTTAATTTATGACGAGGTATGAACGGGCCGACGGCTAAGATAACGCTGCCATGTGGCGATGAGGTGGCTAACTCGGATAGCTTATGGACGCTACATGGCAAATCAAGATGACATGGCACTATCTAATAGGCTAATCTTCGAATGGCCATATATTTTGATCCGAGAATTGTATTGAGACAAATCTTATATTTTCATAAAGGTCTTGACGAGACAAACACAACAACGTCATTCATTTTAAGTCTTAAGAAAGTCGAAAAAGGTCGAAAAATTTAGACCCCATTTCCATAACAAGACTTTGGAGGTTGGGTTAGCTTAATAACTACCTCCTTCTACCCTTAGTTGGGACTAGGGATAGTAGAGGATGTGTTGCAGAAAGGCACATGCCAAAGGGTGAGCACAATGTAGAATTGGTGTTGGTTGAACAATAAGGTAGCATGCTATTCTAACACACTAAGACTTGGTAAAGGTCTAGAGCTCATCAAAAGCACCCAAATGCACAAATCAATTATTCCCTTTTTCAAAAGAAAATTATAATTTTTTTCATCTCTATATTGATCAAGTTTCACATCATCCTCTAGAAATCTTCAACCACTAAAAGTTATCACTCCATACCTAAGTTACATGACACAATGAAACAAAACATGAAGGACACTGAAATACTAGTGTTTGACACATGACATGGTGACCCCAATAACAAGACACGAAGAACAAGGTTTATATATATACCTTAAAAGAAAATAACACATTACACAAATAGAAATTATAGACATAAAGATTCAAATTTTGTTAGAATTTAGAAACTAGAACATTTACATGATACAAATTCAATCATGCAACTAAATACTACTTAGTACTTACTTGTCCTAAGTCAATGACGTTCAAGCAACAAACACAAGAAATTAGAACCATAAACTATAGTTTCTCATTAAGTCATTAAAATCGAAATGTATTACATAAATAATGAGTCACTATTACTACAAGTGGGAATGCCAATGAAAAATACAAAATACGGTAGATACTAGAACCGTAAATGGAAGAATCTCATAGCTTGTGATTGTAAATAGTCCTTCTCCATGTTAGAATCATCAAAATCAGCATCACTTCCATTACTCTCTCCTCCATCCTCCCCCTTCTCTTCCTCATCTATATCCAATGCAATCAATGCATATGTTGGTGTGGAGAATGAACCCTCAACTGGATCACCATCAGCAAAATTGAATGGCTCTAGCACTGGTTCATTAAGATCCAAGTTTGCTAATGCCAACTCAACACTACTATCCAAACCCCATATCATTAGGAAACGCATCCCACATCTTTGTCTTTCCCTTCAACTACTCTTCCCTCTACTTAGAATAAGATGGAGGTTGATGTGCACATACACCATACACCATTGTCTTGCACTTGGAATTCTTTCAATGCTACACTATAACCCTCAAATGCACTCCAAAATGCATACAAACTTCAACCTACTAAATGAAATGAGGAAAAAAGACAGACAAGTCACCTTTTTCAAACCCATGGGCCACTTTTTGACAATACATGTGTCCTAAACTTGGGACACATGTAGAGCACATGTCTAACATGAGTTTGGCACATGCCTTGAACTCGTCCTCACGAATCCATGTCTGACATGTGGAAATTGTGACACATGACCCCCTAGGTGTGTGTCATCTAACTTAGAAGACTTGTAGGATACCAAACATGAAACGGACATGTGCCAAACTCGTCCTTACAAATCCATGTCCGACATGTGGGATTCATAACACATGACCCCCTAGGCATGTGTTCTATGAATTAGAAGACTTGTAGGATACCAAACATACATCATTTTGCACACGAAAGAAATTTTGATAATGAATCCTCACACGAACGCTCCAACTTTTAAGATGCAAGATAACTTTATAGTAGACAAAACATGACAAAAGATTCATTTTCATGTCATGTGTCCAAGGTAAATGCATATTTTTATATATAGCCTCTTGCAAGACTAAAAAGAGATAGACATTGATTTTAACTTGTACTGAACCAAAATTTAAAGCATCAATGACTTTGGTTTTATTGAAAGGCATCCAATTTGACCCTGCTACAGGTATGTATCTATTGTGGTATGTTTATACAAAATAAAGACAACTGGAAAATTTTGATTCTTTATGATTGGTTTCAAACTCAACCACAAATATCATTCAGCATTTTACTAGACACATGTTTGTTCTCTAAAATAAAACTCAAATCTGTTGTGTATCTATAATGAACATGCATTGTAATTTGTTGTACTGTGGCCCATAGATACTTTCAACACTCCAGGTTACATCATTGTAGGTGGACTAATCTTTTAATCTCTACTACACTATATATATGCGAACAATGAGAGAAATTCAAAATTGGATCTAATTTCTTTATTAGAGACTTACCATCAAGCATGTATTCTGGAGCTACATATCCCAATGTCCCTACTAGATCAATATTTGTGTTACCAGCACATCCTGCACTTGTTACTGCAAGACCAAAATCTGAAAGCTGCATCCATAGCCAGTGGTTAGAGAGCGGTGACTACAATACCATCTACTTAGGAAATGTTTCACTTTGGACCAAGTGTTTTAAAGAACATAAACCAAGAAGGATAAATAAATCTTTTTAGAAATTTCTCAAAGTATAATTCATGATAAGCAGAAATAAATTAATACAAACAGCTGCGCATGTCATGAAATTGATAGAAAAGAAAAACTGAAGTCCTACGTGAAAATATTTTGACAAAAAAATAACTGATGCTCAAAACAGTTCATAAAGTGAAAAAAAAATCAGTAGGAAAGCAATGGAATTCCCATCTCACAGAATCTCCCATTGAATGCAATGCACATGCCATACATTTACTAAGGCTTTTGTCAATTACATTCTAGGAAACTTTCTTAATGCTTTACAAGAATCTTCCCAAATTAACTGATAAATATTACATAAGAAACATTCATTTCCAGGCAGATTTAATGGTATTACTATTTTTAACACTACAGTCAGTGTAAGTGGGAGATTGGAAAACCTTGCCCTCACCTTGGCGTTGAAGCTTGCATCAAGAAGAATATTTGATGATTTGAAATCTCGGTGAATCACTGCAGGGTTGCAGTGCTCATGCAAGTGTTCTAGACCCCTGTAAAAGAAAGAAAACCATGGTAAGCTTGAGCTCCCAGGTTAATAGAGGACCAAGTGAAAAAGTGATTCAATTGGTAAAATCTAGTAGTAGGGAATCAAATTATCTGTGTTAGAACTACCTTGCTGAATCAAGGGCTATCTTCATCCGCAAAAACCATGTAAGTGCAGATCCGTGAGATGGTCCTGACATGCAATCCAGCACAGTTTCTTAACAAAGCATAGCTGTGAAAGGCTGCTTACTCATGGCCTACTAGTTTATCCATGACGAATGGTAGTATCAAGTTTGTTTGAACAAATAAAAGGCTTCAAAACATAGGCAATATTGAATTTGCCCAGTGGTTGGAGAAAGCTACCATGTAATTGGTCTTCCAAAGAGCCATTCTGCATCAAATCGTATACTAAAAACCGTGTATTTTCATGAGTGCAGAACCCAAGCAAAGAAACAAGGTTTGGATGTCGGATTTTGCTCATTAGCTCCACTTCATTCTGCAACCAATGACAATACCAATAGATGAAATCAGCAAGGCTTCTTCTAAGTTCTAAAATTATAGGGAGAATCCACAAAACAAAACAAAAGGCACTCGAAAAGGGCAACTTTAGGGCACCCCCCCAGAAATGCCTTCACTAATATCTTCTTAAGTTTGAAGAAGCAGCCAGCTTCCAAAATAATACCTGTAACGTTTTTATTACCTACCTGAAATTCATGCTCAGCCTGTCTACTACCCTCATCTAGCTTCTTCACAGCAGCAAAGGAATCATCATCAAACATTGCCTTGTATACACACCCAAATCCACCCTCTCCAAGTATGTTATTGCTGCTGAAGTTATTAGTAGCTGTTAGCAGCTTAGAATATTCAATTGCAGTTGCACACCCCTTCTTCTTAGAAACACGGGAGTTCAAACGACTCAGGAGAGGTATGAGTGGAATACCCCTATAGGCATCTGTGAAAATTCAAATTACAGGCAGCTTAGTGAGCTAACCCTAGATCAAAATAGTCGTAATGTAACTAATCCAACTCTCATGTAAACAGAGGTCATCCGCACCCATGGCTTTTTATAATTTGTTAGAATCCAAAATTTTGATTTTATCAGATGATTCAGATCATGAAATCAAGTCTGATGTTTATTATGTTAACCCCCACGAAAAATAATAGTTTGACAGAGGAGAAGAATTTTTATAGTCATGGAAACCTTTCCATGGCACTGGCAGTGATGCATAATAGTTATTATGTATACATACATCCAAAAGATACCCGCACAGATTCAACAGGGGAAGTCATCGAATCTCATCCCCGAATCCAATCAAACAATATCTCCATAGGAAGCACCACTCTCTTGTGGCTGCCCTGTTGGTGTACACATCAAGGGAGGGTTTGGTCACACAGTGAAAGGGATAAAATATGACATAATGGTGATACCAACCTGAGGCGTCTGGATCTAAATTTCGCTTGAATGCATGAGGTTGAGGTGAAGAAGGAGCAGAGTTGTAAGTCTTTCTATACAACCAAGTACAAACTGAAGAAATCATGATACATCCAACAAATATTGGCAGTATGATAATTGCCAATAGCAGTCCTTTGTTGATTTGATGAGATTCTTTGTCTATCTGCATTGGAGAACCTGTATCTGAACACACAATCCATTTCGCAATCATCAAAAGAACAAAGCGCAATGCCTTCTCGGAACTTGTAGAAAGATGCAAACATGCAATTCAAATTGAGAGATTTCAATTTCTGGAGAAGTCTTACACAGGCTGTATTTTTGGGCATAAATATACTCTTCAAAAATTTAATGAAAAGGCTGGCGTTGAAGCTCTTACCGGTTGAATTTTCTGGTTTAGTTGATGCATTACTTTTTGCCAGGGGATCATCAAGTAGGGAAGCCGATGACAGTGCGGAATGCAAAGAAACTGGCGCAGAGGTAGGCACCAGTAAAGAACGTCCCTTTGCAGTCTCGAGTTTGTTAAAAAGAGAGAGACTCAGAATCAAAATATGCAGTAAAACTGAATGCCCCATCTTGAAATGAGTTCTACTTGAAAGTCAGTCAGGCTGTGGCAGAAAGCTCAGGAGATATTCAAAGAGGTAGATATCTGCATTTTCTCAGGGAAGGTTCAAACTCAAAAATGCATAGTACTGCTCTCAAATTTGTAAAATTGGTAACAAGAATACACGGAGGTAGATCAAATCCCATTTACATTTCTTTGAACACTTCAAGCGAGAATGTAAACAGATCTGAACAGAGAGTTGATCTTCACTGATCACAACAAGATTTGCAGCAGCAAATGCCTGGCAGTCCTCCACAAGTGAAGTTCAGGCCTCCAAATGAGTATGCGCTTCAAAAAATAATAAAACTAGTTACCATCTGAACTTGCACACTGCAAAACACATGAAACATCCCCCCTCACGAAGTTGTAGTGAATCATGTCAGCACTAAAAGACACAAAAAACATGGAAAAGAAAAATAAAATAAACTGATACACGAGTTAGTTGAAGAGCTGTACATGCAAACTGGTCCTTCAGCGCTTATCCGTGAGCCCACACATATCACGCATTGCAAAACACTCACAGTGCGCAGGAACAGCACACTACAACTCAACAAATGGTCCCATGGCCACGGACCTGCAATTGCCCACCACTGTCAAATACAATATCACATCACAGATCATGCATTTTTCATTTTTCACCTCCGAGTCGCTAGAAATTTAATACCACATTCACCATGTTTCGAATAGATCGCCAATGATTCCAGGGACCATATAAAATCAGCTTTGCCAGTGTTTCATGCGGCAGAGCGGAGAGATCTCACTTCAAACCTGCGGTCAAAATCTCCTTATACGGAGGTTAAAATGTCCTGGGATTCACCTGCTTACTGTGCTTCTCTTAGTTTTATCAAGGCCTTTCATGATTAGAATTTTTTACCCTTTAGTTTGAAATTCAAATTTGAAGGCCCCACCACAGATTTCTATGCAATTAATAAGTATGTGCCGCCTTCCTTGGATGTGGAAGGGCCATAATATTTTTTATAATTAGCTAGTTGGGGCACTGCTATCACTGATTTTGAAAATAATTTTGTGTATTCCTCTATTATTAGGCATTTTTTTATTCTACTTGGTGGTAGGATCCTATTAAATG